>VDFB02169626.1:0-126031 GCA_007258455.2 Sequoia sempervirens | reverse complement strand
CCATTATTTTAATCCTACGAGGTATGCGAGCAACGATTGGGATTTGATCTCGACATCTAGCGGGTAGGATTTCTACACATGCAAATATTGTTAGTCATAAAGTGGGGATCCAACTAGGTCAACGGGAGTATGACCCTTAGGAAAATGACCTAAGGCATAAGTCTTTTCCATAAAATACTTCACATGACTTTGGAAAAATTTAAATCGATAAAAGGCATGGGGTGACTGATGGTCCTAGGAAAAGGGGTTGATGATAATATGCATTCAATGGCTAAAGTGGTGACTTAAGTGATTGATGACTGACTATAGCAAGTCAACCTAGAATTAAAATGCCTAAGGGTTTCTAGACCACACCCCTAACCTATCCTTGGGAACAAAGGCTCACAATCATGATCAAAATCAATATTTTCTCAAAATTTTACAAAAAAAATTTAAACTCTATCAGATCCTTTTTTTAAATATCTACAATATGATCCTTTGTAGGCAGATACTCCATTCTAACTAGACATATTTTGCAACTTTCTCTCTTAGAAAATGGTATCGAATTGAGATATGTTTAGTCCTTGAATAAATTATTATATTCTTAGAAATGCTAATTGCACTTGTATTGTCACACAGTATAGGAATAGGTTCCTTATAATTCACATTCACATCTTTTAAATTCTACTTCATACAAAGCACCTAAGTACAACAAGATGTTGCAACAATATATTCTACTTCTATTGTGGACAAGGACATTGAATCCTGCTTTTTATTGAGCCAAGAGACCAATATGTCTCCCAAAAAGAATGTACTCCCACTTTTCCTTCTCCAGTCATCAACACAACCTTCCCAATAATCATCAGTATAGGTACTCAAAGAGAAATTTTGATCCTTTTTATACCATAGCCCATAATCTGAAGTACCCTTTAGGTATTTACACAATTTTTTCATGAGCTTGCCTAGGATTGGCTTGAAATATGACAACCAAGCATACTATATGCATTATATCAGGTATGGAAGTAGTCAAGTATAATAATCCTTCAATAATAGACATGTATAGAGTCTGATCAACCTTTGGAGATTCATCTAATTTTCTTAGGTGTCATCCAGTCACCATAGGGGTGCCTACAAGTTTGGAATATTCTATTCCAAACTTATTCAACATTTCCTTTACATATTTGGCTTGATAAGTAAAAATTCCACAATCTTGTTAAATAATTTGAAGACAAATAAAGAAGAATTACTCACCAATCATTGAAATTTCAAATTATTTTTACATCTCCTCTACAAAAATTTTGCACATATTATCATTGCCACCAAAGATGATGTCATCAACATACACAACTACCATCAATAACTTGTCTTCGCAAACTTCAATAGATAGATTAATGGTTGGATTATCCTTCCTAAATGCTTGTTGAAGTAGATACGTATCTAGAGTTGTGCATACCAAGCTCTGGGATCTTGCTTGAGACCATATAGAGCCTTTTTGAGTTTGTAAACCATGTTTGCATCTTTAGATAACTAGAATCCATTTGGTTGCTCAATAAATACTTCCTGCTCTAGATCACCATTTAGAAAATTTGGCTTGACATCCATATGATATACTTTAAAGTTCTTATGAGCAACAAGAGTAAGAAACATTCTTATAGCCTCCATTCTAGCTACCAGAGAAATTTTTTCCTCAAAGTCAATGCCTTCTACTTGTGAATATCCTTTGCAAACCAATCTGGCCTTCTTTCTCACAACTTCACCTTCCTCATTCAACATATTCTAGAACATCCACTTTTCTCCTATCACATTGTTATCAACAGGTCTAGGAGCTATTTTTGTAGTCTAATTCTTTTCAATCTAATCCAGTTCTTCCTCCGTTGCTTTTATCCAGTTTTCATTTGTTGGCATCCACAGGTTATTGGGCTTAACTTTTTATAACAATCATATATTTACTTGTTCATTGGTTCTTGTGAACATCCTCGTGGTCATCTCAACTTCATCCTTGTCTCCAATGATTTGATTCAGAGAGTGATTCTTCTACACATATTTTTCTAGAGTCTTGAGAGACTTCATTGGTTTTGGTTCCTTCTATTCTTTCTCTTCAATTTATTCTTCCTCTTCTTCTTCAATCTAGGGAAGCATATTAGATCTAAAAACTTTAGATTCCTATGATATATGACACAAATCTTCATCTAATTTGATATTTGTTCTTTCAATCATCTTTCCTAGCCTCTTGTTGTAGCAGTGATATGCCTTACTCCTGGTAGAATAAACAAAGAAGATTTTGTCATCACATCTAAAATAAAACTTTCCAAGTTCACCTTCATCTATTCTGATGCAACATCTACTACCAAAGAGTCTAAAATATTTAACAGTAGGAGGTCTTCCATACCACAGCTCATAGGGGTCGTATTGTTGTTGACCCTCAATTGTACTCAGTTGAGAAAATAGACATCAATATGAACTACTTCCTTCCAATACACATTTGGTAGGTTAGCATCTTTCATCATTATTCTAGCCATTTCTTGCACAACTCTATTTTTTCTTTCAACTACCCCATTTTGTTGAGGGGTTCTAGGACCATATAGATGTCTCCTAATGTAATGATCTTCACAAAAAAAATAAAAATTATATGATGTAAATTCACCTCCTCTATCTGACCTTAAACATTTGATTCTAGCATCCATTTCATTTTCTAATTTTTCTTTAAAGATCCTGAACTTATCAAAGGCTTCTAATTTCTCCTTTAAGAAAGTAACCCAAGTCATTCTAGTGTAATCATCTATAAGAAACATAAAGTACCTTTCACCTTGTTGGCTTCTTATCCTTGTAGGTTTGCATAGATTAGTGTGAATCAGCTCCAATGGAATGGAAATAGATCACTCCTTGCTTTTGAAACTATTCTTTGCTTTCCCATCTGCCATTCTTTACACAATGTTTCTGTAGGCTTGGTTATCCTATGCAAATCTCTCACTGCATGAGGGAACTAATTCTTACCATGTTTTCAAAGTTGATTTGCCACAACCTTTTATGCCACAACCAACTTTCTCTGGACTAAGCTAATAGGTAGATTCTTCCATTAGCCTCCTTCAGATGATAGACATTACCTTTTGTCCTTGCTACT
Organism: Sequoia sempervirens; assembly: GCA_007258455.2. NCBI lineage: Eukaryota > Viridiplantae > Streptophyta > Pinopsida > Cupressales > Cupressaceae > Sequoia > Sequoia sempervirens. The sequence goes on along the minus strand of VDFB02169626.1, from coordinate 122,931 downwards.
TCAACAACATGTTTCCCAGACCTTTCCTTTCTGAGTTAATATCCATTAGCATGAAATATAAGGTTGTAACCTTTGCTACACATTTGGTTGACACTTAAGAGATTGTGTTTTAGGCCTTTAATATATAGGACATCTTTAGTTTTATTCTTTCCATCAATTGTTATATCTCTTTTCCATAGATGTGTTGACTTGTTAGCACCAAACTTAACAGCTCCACCATTGGCCTTTTTGAGAGTGATGAACTTACTTCTATCAATAGTCATGTGGTGAGAACAACTGTTGATCTTTCGCTATTCTTTTTGTTCAGCAAGGTATCAAACCTTTTGCATTCATCAATATTGTTCTTTTTTTCATTCAAATCCATGAATAGGGATTCATCATTATCATAATATTTAGAGGAGCTATTTCCATCCTTAGAATATAAACTTATTTTGATCTTCTCTCTTTTGTTATCATCAACTAATTCTTTATATGGAAACTTAAATGAAAAATAACATATTCTTCCATAATTAAAATATTTAAAAGGTAGCTCTTCTTTGTATTTTCCAGTGGGCTTCTTCAATTTTCTCAAGAAGTTAGCTTCAACATCATCAAGGTCTTCATTCTGATCAAGAGACTCATCTTCAATCTTCTTGTTAGCTTTGAATGCAACTTCTTTCTCCGGACCATCTTGACCAAATTCTCTCATCTCAAAGGTAGTAAGAGTACCAAACATTTCCTCAACTGAATACTTATCCAAGTCTTTGGATTCTTCAAAGGTAGACACTTTATGACTATAAGATTTTGGGAGTGACCTCAAAAATTTCTTCACAATTTCACTTTCCTTCACTTCTCCACCAAGACCAGTAATGCCAATAACAACTTCTTGGACTTGGAGCATATAGATTGCAATGTATTCATTATCTGTCATCCACAAGGTTTCAAATCTACTCTTGAATATTTGCATCATGGCTTGCTTCACCTTAGAATCTCCTTCATAAATACTGCTAAGCTTCTCCTATGCATCTTTTGTGGAATTATAATTCATCACCTTCAATAACTCTAAATCAACTAGTCTACATAGAATAGCATTCATGACTTTAGTATTACACTCATACAATATAATTTCAATAGGATCAATGATAGGAGTGTTAGGAGAAACATAACCACTTATAACAAATTTCCAAACACCAAAACCAAGAGAGTTTAGGTGTCCTTCCATTCTCATTTTCTAATAGGATTAATTAGTCCCATCAAACCTAGGACCCTTGTATGAACCACCATTTTCCATCTCAAATCTTTTCCTAAAGTCATTAGGCTTCTAAAGAGGAACTTGGCTCTGATACCAATTGTTGAACACTTTTGGAGACTAAGAGAGGGAGGTGAATCAGTCTACATAAAACTTAACCCCTTCTAGAATTTGAAACTTTAGCACAACTCAAAATCCTTTAGCAAATAAAGATTGATCTTCAAGTAGAGAAATAATAGATAAGAATATAGCAATTTGAATCTTTAACTTTTCAACAAAATTTACCAATGAAAGATATACCAGTGATCATATCAGCAACAAAGAGAAAGAGATAGAGAATAGACGGATGCACAAGGAGACACTAGATTTACATGGAAAACCCAATGAGGGAAAAAACATAGTAAAATTTAACTCATAATATAAGGCTCACTACCAAAAGACTTGTAGGAAGGCTCACTTCTGGAGAGCAAGATACAAAAAGGACTTACAACACTGAAGTACCAACCAACTCCATAAAAAGATACATGGACATGATGAGATTCACTATCTTAGAGTAGGATACAATATGATTTAAAGAGAATTATAAAGAATTACAACACAACACTTGATAAGTCTAGTTTATGGTCTCATTTTTGGGTAGAATTTGTGATTTAACTGTTGAAGTTATCATGGACTTTGACGTTAAGTGTTGATATTTTTATGATATTTTCTCAAACTATAGACATTGGGCTTACTTTTATTCTTGCAAACCTTTAATGATAATGGCATGTTATATGGACTGTCTATATTAATTTTGCATGTGGTTAATGAATGTTCTTTTTAAAAGGTGGTTACATATATGCAATTATTGTGCATACTAACATTTCCATGCAGATTTAATTTGAGGATGCTAAATTGAGGAAGACACCACCAGCTGGGCTTGTTCCATAATGTCTCACAAGGGAATCGTTCAAAGGTCAAAGGAGGTCGATGACAAGAGATTCCTTATGCAAACCATATGTAACCACCTTGTAGTGGTCATTATTTATGTTGAGCAAATTTGCACGTTACTGCGACACTAAATCTGAGGTTGGACATGAATGTTTGACCGGATTCCATGCATACATAATTGCTGCCCCACTTTCTCTGTTTTCCCTAAATGGCATCCTCCCAGTTCGTGGATTTGACTACCTTGTTTAGTTGGTAGAATAAATAAATATTGGATGTTCCTTTTCTAAAGGTTATGCGATTTGATATTGTACTTGCATTCTCGAGTTTTTAACAATATAGATATACTACTCTTTTGTACTCATGATTTACAATGAATAAGATGAAGTTCTAAGTTTGAGCATCTGAGTTCTCATTAGTTTTAGAGGATACTTATCCAAGGGGGCCCACTTGATGATTAATCCATCCTTTAGTTTACTATTAGTTTAGTATTACTTGTTGTTTAGTAATTAGTTAAAAATCTGCCACCGACTGTTCCTATAGCCAAAGAAAATAGAGTAGTGCCCTGTTTGTTTGCTCATATTTTCATTTTTGTCATGCATTTCAGCTTGGTGTAATTGTTGATTGATGGTTAGCATTCATGTTATTCCTTTCTAAGCAATTTACTTTTAGCATTGTGTCTTTCTTCGCTATAGAATGAAAATGACTACTTTGGGTTCCTAGTGCACATACTGTGTTGACCCATTTCAAGTTCACGTCCTTGGGTTGACAAGTTAAATGCACCTTCATGATGATTGAAATAGCTATTTAGGTTAGATATCCAATCTTTGAATTGTGGTTGTAAAGGCCCAATTGTTGAATCATTGTAGGAGGCAGACATTTTTGGTGTCGTTGTTGGGGATGGTGTCAAACTAGGGAGTTCTTTGGAGTCATTGGTAGTTTTTCTTACTATAGTGATTCTAGAAGTTGTTCTTAGTATGCCCTCATTTAGGAAGTAATGAACCCCCCTTATTCTTTACAAATTCTTTGTGTGAGTTGGCTGATAGTGAGTTGATACTGCATGCATAGAGGAAGGAGAAGGGATTTTTATGGGCGATTCCTTCCTAACAATCCTAATCCATTCTAGCTAGTTGAATATCATAACCTTCCAAGAGAAGAAGAAGAAGAATATCCACACCCATTTGTTGATGCATTTCTTGATCTAACTAGATCTAAAGTCTCCTCTGAAGACCAAAATCAACTTGAGAACCCCTTTGCTTTGGAACTACATCAAGAAGGCATGGGTGATGCAAATAGGAACAAACCTAACCAACCAGCTTTTCATTTCTCCATTGCCCATTAGAATGAAGTTGACAACATCAAAAACATCCCTGCTTCGACACTCCCCAAGTTTTATGGACTTGTCACAGAAGATCCTGATACCTTTTTGTTTGAGTTTGACATACTCCACAGGAGTTATGATTATACCAGTGATGTCCATAGGCTTAAGCTATTTCCTACCACTCTGAAAGGAGTTGCATTAAGATGGTTCATGATCCTAGGCATAGATACTGTGGAAACTTGGGAAGACATGAAGAAAAAATTCCTTGAGAAATACAAGGAGTATTGCAAGGGTAGTGACATGAGAGGAGGTGACATTTTTAGGATGTAGCAAAAGGAAGATGAGAGCCTGGAGGATTATATTGAAAGGTTTCTATTTTTCCTACAAAAATATCCACACCATACACTCAATGAAGACTCACAAAATTTTCTTTTCCTAAGAGAAATCAATGACAATTACACTGATGCCTGGGACCTGATGGGAGGAGGAGATATCTCCCAAGTTCCTTGGGAAGATATCAAGAAAATATGTCAGAACTACTCTACGGAAACTTTAAAGAAAGGGAGAGCTTACCAATCTTCCATGGGCAAGTCAACTACTGGTGGAGTGTCGAGAATGGAGATTACTCATTTGTTGGCAGACTTCAAGAAAGACATTATAAAAAATCTAGCTACTTAGCTAGATACACTTCAAGCCAAGATAAAGCAAGAGGAGGCAGAGGCAATGTTGGAAGAGTATTGCCCCCATTGTAGACAAAAGAAGGACTCCAGAGGCAAGATGGTAGCCAATATTAAAGGAAAGAAAATTGCACCCAAGTTCAAGCCAATTCAAATTGAAGAAGACCAAGTCTACTATGTTGCACAAAGGAGGCCTTGGGATCCAAGACAAGGTATGCCACCAGATCCACTCTTTTATGTTGGGCCATATTTCAATTCCTATTCACCTGGAAACCAATGGAAGCCCCCATATCCATCTAGCTATGGAGGATATCCACCAAAGCCTTGGATTAACCCTCCAAATGCTTGGCCCAATCATCAAAACTCTCCACCCCAGTGGAAGAAACCTCAAGGGAATTGGCAACAATTTCAAGGGCATTGGCAGCCACCTCCAGGAAATTAGCAGCAAACAAATCAATGGAGGGGAGGACAACAATGGCCAACCTAGACAACTAGTTACACGCAACCACCTTCTCAGCCCCAACAACCTACTATAATGCCTCCACCTGATAATTCAAGCTCAAATGCACCTAAACCTACTCAACTACTAGTTCATCCCACACCCAATCCAAATAACCTACCACAACAATAGTCTGCATACTCTGCTGATTCAAATCAATTCTCTGCATATGCTATGAATGCAAGTGGAATCCACTTACATTTAGGAACTACTCTAACAACCCCTTCCAAGCCCATTATCACTAAGCTTCCTGTGGAAGAGGAGGAGGAACCTCTGAATGATCCCATTCAACCAAGTGCACCTAAAAATATTGAACCAGTCCAAGTCAAGAAAACTGAACAAGAACCACCATTTCCTCAGAGATTGGAAGTTTCCAAGAAGAAGAAAGAAAAGTAGGACACAACTTTTGATATCTTGGATCAACTGAAGCATATATGTGTCCACATCCCTCTATTCTAGGCCATAAAGGATGTTCCAATCTATGACAAGGCAATCAAGGAAGCATGCCTTAAGAAGACAGGTAGGAAAAAGAAAGACCCAACTACAATTCATGTGGTGGGACAACTAGTTGACATCATGCTTGAAAAGTGACTATCCCCAAGTACAATGACCTAGGTAGTCCTTTGGTAGCAATTGTTATAAACGAGATCCAAATTAAGAATGCTCTAATTGATTTAGGGGCAGCAATAAATGTAATGACCAAGGACATCCTACAACAACTAAATGTTGCAAGCATGAGATCTACTCCTACTATCCTTCAGCTTGCTGATAGTTCTACTATTAAGCCTGATGGTATAGTGGAGGATCTTGTGGTAGTTTTAGACTCTTGGGAGTACCCATCAGACTTCATGATTCTTTTTCCTAAGGCTACACTAGGCGGGTATCCCATTATTCTTGGAAGGCCATGGTTAGCAACTACAAATGCATATAATGGATGTCAGGCAGGTGACATGACCATTTCAAATGGGAAGAGAAATAAAAAGTTTGTTCTTTATCCTCATGCTCAGCCATCTCATGATGAGGATAATCTCGTATGGCCACATGTTGGTGAAGAGGCCAAGGAAGTTAATTTTGTGGCACAACTTATGATGTTAGGAAAAATCTATTTCATGCAGCTTCAAGATGAGGATGAAGTATTGGAATGAACCATTGTGAAGTGGAGGAAGCATCATCTTCGTACTCTGCTACTCCAGTCAAGACACTTCTGCCTGTTCTTCCTGCAGCCACTGTTCCTGCAAACGTTATCCCTGCAACCACTCTTCCTGCAACCATTGTTCCTGCAGACAGACGTCCTACAGCAACATGTACCATACATTTCTTCCATATGAAATCAAGGTACCATGTGTTAATGAAGCAACTATGATAGAGTGAACTACACAAGTACAGGTGTCAGAAGGAAAGTGTCTGAATGCTAACAATAAACTAAGTGAGGAACAACAATTTTTATTGGAAAACTTATTAAGTACCCATCAACATGCATTTGTGTGGGATTATCATGATATGAAGGGATTGGACCCTAAACTTTGAACACACATAATTTACATAAGAGATGATTGCACCCCAGTGAGGCAGCCACAAAGAAGAATTAACCCTACACTAAGAGAAATTGTAAAAGGGGAACTGCATAAATTGCTAGATGTAGGATTTATCTACCCCATTTCAGATAGCTAGTGGGTGTCTCCATTAGTGATTGTGCCCAAGAAATGAAGGAAATGGTGATTTTGTGTTTATTATAGGGAACTTAATGCTTCCACCAAGAAGGACCATTTTCCCTTACCTTTCATTGATCAAGTTTTGGACACACTTGCAGGAAAGCAATAATTTTCTTTCCTAGATGGATTCAATGGCTACAACCAGATCCAAATTGCACGAGGACAAAGAGAAGACCACATTTACCTATCCATGGGGGACCTATGCCTACTCGGTACTCCCATTTGGCTTATGCAATGCACTTGCAACTTTTAAGAGGGCAGTCATTAGCATATTTTCAGACATTTCTCATGATTGCATGAAAATTTATATGGATGACTTTACCACTTATGGTGTTAATTTTAATCAAGCATTGGAAAATATCAGGAGAGTCCTACAGAGATGTGAAGACAAAAACTTGTCCTTAAATAGTGAAAAGTGCTTCATGATGATGCAGGAAGGTGTAGTTCTTGGCCACTACATCTCCCACAAGGGAATTCAAGTAGATCCTACAAAGATTGAGGTGATCACAAATCTTCCCACACCTACAAAATAGAAGGATGTTAGGAGTTTCTTGGGCCATGTAGGATATTATAGGTGTTTCATCAAGGATTTTAGCAAGATAGCAACACCATTGTATACTCTTCTCACTAAAGATGTTGAATTCCAATGGACTGAAGCTTGTGACAAGGCATTTTCTGACTTAAAGGTAGCTTTGACTCATACTCATGTACTCAAAGGACCTAATTGGGAGCTTCCTTTTCACATCCATACTGATGCATCAGATTATGTCATAGGAGTAGTCTTAGGACAAAAAGGAGCTATTAAAAATGCCATTTATTTTGTCAGCAAAAATTTGCAAGGATTTGAATTCAATTATATAGTGACATAAAAGGAAATGTTGCATGTGATTTATGCCTTGAACAAATTCAGGCATTACATAACAGGTTACCAAATATTTTTGCACACTGATCATGCAACCATTAGGTATCTCATGAATAAAGCTTTGATCACAGGTAGACTAGCAAGATGATTATTATTGATGCAAGAGTTTGACATAATCATTATGGATAAACCAAGGAAGGAGAATGTTGTTGCAGATTTTCTTTCAAGGCTGACTACATCAGAAGATAATCAGGCCATAGATGACTATTTTCTTGATGAGCATCTATTCTCTATCAATGTACAAACACCCTAGTATGCTGACATAGCCAACTATCTGGTCATAGGTAGAGTTCCACCTCACTTCTCCCCAAAAGAGAGAAGGGCACTCATTGAAAAATCTTTTCATTTCTCATGGATTGTTGGATGTTTGTTTTATACTGGACCCGACCATGTCATGACAAGATGTGTGAGAGAAGATGAGACATATGAAATTTTGCATGCATGCCACAACAAACCATGTGGAGGAAATTTTGTAGCCAAGAGGACAACAATGAATATTTTGAACATAGGATATTATTGGCCAACACTCCACAAGGATGCATAAGGTATACAAGAAAATGTGACAGATGCCAAAGAATGGGTAGGCTAACCAAATCTAATGAGATTCCACTTTATCCTTAGGTAGTAATCACTCCCTTTGACAAGTGCGGATTGGATTTTGTAGGAACCATTGACCCTCTATCAAATGGTAAATCTTATATCTTGGTATGAATTGATTATGTAACAAAGTGGGTAGAAGTTAAGGCCATGAAGCATGCAAGAGATAACAAGGTTGCATAATTTCTTTATGAGGAAATTTTAATAAGGTATGGAGTTCCACAAGAAATAGTGACTAATCAAGGGGCTCAATTCACATCAACCCTTATTGTAGCACTAGTCAATCAGTACAACATAAGGCACAAAAAGTCTACTCCTTCACCCCTAGGCTAATGCCCAAGTTGAGGTGAAAAATAGAGAAATTGAAGTTATTTTGATGCAGAGCCAAGGTGGAGAAGATTCAAAACATATCAAACTTCAATAAAACATCAACCTTTGAAATCACATTCAACCATATTGAACCAACTAGCACCATCAAGGCTATAGACTCCAAATCTCACCAAATAGGCTTATATTTTAGAGAAGTCCACCAAAAGACCAACTAAAATTCAACTAAGCATCCTTTTAGACCCTAATACAGTTCCAAAACCAATCACACAAGGTTTATTTGCAACAATGTTGAGAAACACCAAATCGACTTGTGGAAAGGCTACTAGAATTAGCCCTATTTTACAAACAAACTATCTCACAAACACCTCCTCTTCACAAAACCACATCAAATAGTCAAAATCCATGTGTCATAACTTCAAATTTCATAATTTATTTCTATATTCAAGACCTCTAGGGTGTTTCTCCAACAAACCCTCCAAAACACACCCAAAACCCTAGGGTTTTTTGTATTCTCATAATTTCAGGCTTCAAAAAATAAACCAAAGTACCAAACACCTGTATCTAGGTCTACACAGACCTTACAAATCATTAAAAATTCAATTTCAACACTAGTTCTCAAAAACCCAATACAAAACCTCTGTTTTCATATTTTTCCCTTAACAAAAACAACAAGAACAACAAGTGCATCTTCTTTATTCCTCTACCAACACTCTAACCATGTAGTCCTACATACTACACAAAATTATTAGTTCCCTTCACACTTGTCACAGTAGATACAATCAGTGTAAGGGCCCTTAAGACATATTTTTTTGTCACAAAACCCCAAATTGGGTGTCTCCGGTCTGTTTTCAAGAAAACAGTGATTTCTAACTCAAAACACTATCAAATCCCTTCAAACTTGAACAAAAGAATGCTAATATAAGTCACCACAAGAAATGAAGATTTACATTGCAAGATTTGACTGGACGGATTTGTACAGATCTGTAAAATGAGAAAGAACTCAAAAATTGAATGAAAATGCGGAGTTTTCTTATTGTCAATGCTTCAAAACTCCAAGCCAACATTACAAAAAATATTCCCATGCCTTTTAAAAGGCTCTCCCACTTCAATCAATTGACTAGCTTCCTCAACCAATTTTTAACTCTTAATGACCGTTGGAGGCCTAATTACACCCTTTACACAATTTTATCACATTTACAAATATATTGCAATGGTTGCACCTTATGACCCTATACAACACTTAATCTTGGATCTTATGAGACTAATAGCCATATTACATCATTGAAACTCCAATCTTGCACATTTAGATACAAATTCAAATATTTTCCTTCAAAGGCTACAAGGACAACATTTAGTGCAAGATTGCATTATTTCACAATTTGACTCCAAAACTTAAAAACTCAACCTAAAACATAATCAATGGTTTTGTTAGACCTTGTTCAAGATGAAAATACTCAAAAGACTCATTCTAACCTACTGAACAACCTAATTTTCATCAAATGATCAAAAAATGGAGGATGAGGTGTAGGTGCTCCTGCACCATACACCCCCCCTAGAAAATACTCATGCCTCATGAGTTGTGCCTGACTCCATTGTCTTCATGCTTCATAGATGCTCCATTGGTCAAAAAATACACTCAATTGGTTCATGTATACTAGACTTGCAATCTATCCTGTACATCTAGCATTTTGGAATGCTTTTACATATGCATTTACCTTTTCCTCTATCCTCAAACTTGCAAACAGTCTTTCAGCCTTTCTCTGACCAAGATTGGATTATTTACCATGTCCTGCACCCACAAAAAAACTATTGTCAGTAGTCCTTTGAATTGACTGCCCTTTCTTCTCATGCACATGTCTGCAATTGTCTTTTCTACCCTATTTTTCCTATCCTTTGTGGACTGCTGCATTATCTTGCTTTGTCACTATCATAACAGCCTTATGTATTTATGTACCTACAAACTCAACTTGTTTCTCAACCTTAATCTCAACTACAGGACATTTAATGGTTCCTACCATCACATTGTCATGTAAACTCATTTTCATTACCTTCTTTACCCCTGTGTTTTCCTTTACATCTGCTACCCCTACATTTTTAGACCTATACTTGTTCACAACATCAGAATTTTTGATTTCTTTCACAACATTCAGGGGTTCTTTCATTCCACACATAATAACCTTTGCCTTACCTTTCTCATCTTCTACCCAAGGAGTCAAAACAAACTTATGACCATATTTCATTATGGTATACTTATTTTCTCTTCCATCATACATAGCACACCTATCATACTACCAAGTTCTTCCCAGGAGTATGTGGCAGCAGTCCATTGGAAGAATGTCACAAATAACATTGTCCTTATAATCACCAATCTACAAATCTACAATAGCCTTCTCATTTACTAACAAATATTGACCATCACTTAGCCAAGATACCTTGTAAGGAAACTTATGAGGAATTCTTTTCAATTTTAACTTGTTCACCATTTCACATGAAACCATATTTTCAGTTGAGCTAGAATCAACCACCACTTTACATACCTTTCCCTTACTCTTGCAAGTGGTTTTGAAAAGTCTCTTCCTATGCAATGGTTCTTCTTCTTTGGAAGTCTTCAAAAGTTGCTTATGCAGCATCAAAGATTCTCCAACTTTAGGATCTACAGGATGACTTGATGAACCAGTGCTCTCCTCTTCATCCTCTTGCACAAGTTGAACTCTTTTGTCACCTTTACTTCCACTCAAGATGAAGCACCAATCTTGTCAGGAAATTTGTAGGATGGATGGAAAAATTCATTGCAAGTGTAACATCTACCTGAAAACACATTGGTGGAACTCCTACCTCCCCCAAATCTTCCCCTTGTGCCTCTCCATCCACCTCTGGAGTCAAATTTCTCTTGACCTTTCATGGCATCTTCTTGATTGTCATTGTTTGGCTTTGAATTAGGCATAGAACCTCTTCCTCTTGATGCATTACCTCTGCCCCTAGCTGCTTTATCTTGTCTTCTCTTCATTTTCTCCTCCACCCTGATTGTCATTTGATAACATTCTTCTACATTCCTAGGGTTAGCCAAAACTAATTCATCTTGTATGTTTAATCTCAAACCACCCATATATCTTGCAACATTTTCATCTTCATTCTCATGATGACCATACCTTAGACTTATTTTATAAAATTCCTCAGTATACGACTTAATATCCATTTCCTTTTTCCTTAAGCTTTGTAATTTTTTAAACATTTGAATTTGATGATCCTTGGGTAGGAATTTACCTTTGAGTTTGGATATCATCTTGTCCCATGAGGTAATTTTAGACTTTCCTTGCTTCCCTCTCTTTGATTGAAAGTAGTCCCACCATACCAAAGCATGACCTTGAAACTTTGTCTTACAATCCTTACTCTTTGCTCCTCAGGAACCTCATCACATTCAAAATGGTTATCTAATACAGCAATCCATTCAAGTAACTCTTCATCATTTAAACTTCACCATATTAAGGAACAACAATTTTTACCTTAGGCTTGTCATTCCTAACTTCCTTCACAAACTTTGCAATCCTTTGGTCCTCTGGATCAAGTTCTTCTTCCATGTCTTCAAATTCATCATCTTCCTCTTCATCTGACTCACTCTCTTCCACATCCCTTCTCTTGTTTGTCTCCAAGGCTATGACTCTTTCGTCCAACTCTCTGATTTCTCTAGCATGTATGTCTTTCATCTCCATCTCTTTAGCCATATCTTTGTTTTTTGGAGGCATCTTTGAACACCAAACTCTTCATTTCTTCCTTGCTCTTCACAACCTACAAAATGCAAAAAAATATACTCCCTAATGCTTTGATACCATTATGATGCAAATCCAAGGTGGAGAAGATTCAAAACAGATCAGACTTCAATAAAACATCAACCTTTGAAATCACATTCAACCATACTAAACCAACTAGCACCATCAAGGCTATAGACTCCAAATCTCACCAAATAGGATTATCTTTTAGAGAAGGCCACCAAAAGACCAACTCAACTTCAACTAAGCATCCTTTCAGACCCTAATACAGTTCTAAAACCGATCACACAAGGTTTCTTTGCAACAATGTTGAGAAACACCAAACTAACTTGTGGAAGGGCTACTAGAATTAGCCCTATTTTACAAAACAAACTATCTCACAAACACCTCATCTCTCCACAAAACCACATCAAATAGTCAAAATACATGTGTCATAACTTCAAATTTCATAATTTATTTCTATATTCAAGACCTTTAGGGTGTTGCTAGCAAACCCTCCAAACACACACACAAAACCCTAGGGTTTTCAATTCTCACAATTTCAGGCTTCAACAACTAAACCAAAGTACCAAAACCTGTATCTAGGTCTACACAAACCTTCCACATTATTAAAAATTCAATTGCAACACTAGTTCTCAAAACCCAACACAAAACCTTTATAGAAAGGATTGGGCAATAGATTACTAGAAGCTATTTGGGTCATTAACTACCGAAAACAACTATAGGCTTCACTCCATTTGAGTTGTTGTATGGAAAGGCAGCCATGATGCCCATTGAATTTGAACATAAGACTCTTAGGACTACAGTAGACTTTGGGGATGGATATCTTTGAGGCACAAAGAGAAAGAATCATGCAGCTAAATGCTTTGGATGAGATGAGAAGAGAAGCCTTGCATCACATAGAGGTAGTGTAGAATTAGAGAATCAAGTGGCATGAAAAATTTATCAAGGACAAGAAATTCCAACTAGAGATTGGGACCCTCTATGATTCAAGATATCAGGACAATGCAGGAAAATTATAGACAAGGTGGCTAGGACCATATGACCTGTATCACAAAACCAACTTCCAAGGAGAGTTCCTGCAACAATTCACTCAGCATGCAACACCCAGCTTCTTGTAGCTAAAGAAAGTGGACCTAGTGTCCCTCCTTCTGCTAATAAACGTACATACTTGTCATAATAAAGACTTCCACTTTCGTGGGAGTCCATTTCTTCGCCCATCCGTCCATCCATTTCTGCCTTTCTCTCTCTTCCATCACTTCACTTCATTCCACTCCACCTCATCCCACCTCATCTTCATTAATTGCTCAACTTATTTCTTAAAAAGGTGAATGATACTTTCTCCACAATCTTTGCAACGAATCCTCCACACATTCAAGTATGTGCACATTAATTGACATATCTTAATTGTCTTTAAGTGCATTCATTTAATTGTTGTATGTTAGTATGGATGTTCACCATAGCATGCCAATATTCCCTACCCTATCAAATCATCATTCCGCATGTGTGGAAACATTTCAAAAATTAGGTTGGGGGGGGGAAGAAAAAATATGTGAATATTTTTCCCAGGTGTCAGTCCATGTTGGTCTATGTCAGCAAAATTTAAATTGAGCTGATTTTAAATCTAAGTGAGAGGATGGCTCGCATGTGTGAGATGACACCAACTACTGTCACCATTTCTCTCCATTATAGCTTTCCTTTATTACTCTTTCCTTGCCATTATTGACCCTATCATATCTCAAGTTGCATTGCAAACAAAAGATAAGTTAGAAAAGGAAAATCCAATCGACATTGACATTGGAAAGTTAGCAAGTGTTGCAGGAAGATGAATTTGATTTTTAGACAGAATTGCAGGAAGGAAACCATAGAGTGTTTGTTTGATTGAAGACAATGGGAGGTGGGTTAATTTGAAATGAACCCATGTTGCATGATGCATTACTGCAGGATGCACCCTGCTTGGATGAATTCAGAAACCGCGGGTGGATTGACTACTTCCTGAAGTTGGATGATTTCGATGATGAAATTGCACTAGAGTTCACCCAGACATTGTCTGAAGGGAATGCCATGGTAAAAGGGATAGAGTTCATAGTGACTGAAGAAAGAATTGTAAAAGTTATAGGGTTACCTGTTGATGGTGAAAATTACCCTACTTCTAGAGATGTCAAATCAGCTAGGGCTGAATTTATAGAGCCGAACGACCCTCCATTGAGCATAGATAAATAGGGTACAAAGAGAATGTCTCTACCTGAGCCATGGAAGCAGATAGTTTTTTATGTCATAAAATACATCACCTGTGAAGGTCGCTAGTCGAATTTGTACTCTGTGCACTTCAAGCTTTTGAATCATATGAGGCACAAAAGGAGGATGAATGTGCCAAACGTGTTATACAACCTTCTCTCAATCATGGCGGCTGAGACTCAAAAAGGTAGGGACAATTTTGTTTCCCACCATTGTCTAATTAAATTTCTAGTTGAGAAGTCTTTGCATGATGTATCTGGAATGACCTAGGAAGAATTCATAAAAATTGGTCAAATTAGACTTGAGCACTTGCAACCTAGGGTTTTACCTCAACCCTGTAGGTCTAGTAGGAGATTGAGCATGGATGAAGCCACTCTTGGTGCTTCAACCTCTGGCATAGGCCCTGGTGCAAACCCTCATGCAATAGAAGAAACTATAGAAATTAGCTCTTCTGGGACAGAGTGCTCAGACAAAGAAAGTTCTCCCCTAGATTCTGATGATGATGTTCCACTTGGAATTCTAATGAAAACTAGGGCACAAAAGAGAGAAGTAGAAATGAGAAAAGGAAAATCCAAAAGGCAGCCAATAGAAAAAGAGGTGCCAAGCTCTAAGAAGAGAAAGGCTGACATTGTTCATCCTGTAGCCAAAGAAAAACATGAGAGCCTCCTAGGAAAGCAAGACCATCTGGGCCAACCTTTGGTATGCCTCCGCAGGAAAGCCCTAAGTCTAGAGAAGTATCAAAAGGGGACATAGAAGCTCTAATGGGGCAGGAGAATGTTGAGGAGGAAGATATATTTAAGGCAACAACAAACATAACATTGGTTGATCTTGCCAATATTGCAGAACAAGTCAAAAATCAAGAGTATGAGGAAAATCAAGATTTCCTACAACAAGAGGTCCTATAGCAAGAGCCAGAACAGGAGTAGGAGTCCCTATAGAAACAAGCTGAATTGGGAGAACAATTAGTACCGTTGCAGCCAGAATTGACAGGACAACCTGAATCCTTGCAGTTAGCATTAGTGCCAAAAAAGATGCTGGTAGGAATACATAACCCCCCTGATTTTTCAATGCACAAGGTTTCCATGCATTTATGGAAAGAGATGCAAAGAAGAGAAGAGGAATGGAAGGAGGAAAAATGAAGATTGAAGTAGGAAATTCAAAAGAAAGATGAGGAAATTGAAGATAAAGATGTAGAAATTGCCACCTTGAAGAAGAAGGTAGATGATATGACAGCCTTGGTACCACAGATTTTGGAATGTAGGAACCCTCCAAGGGTCTATGCTCTGCATTTGAGGGAGAAATATCTCTCTTTTAGACTGGCAATAATTTTCTCAAGTTTGAACCCTTCTATTGAGACCACTGTTGAATTTTTCAATGCTTATCGAATTGCTTCCCATGAAATGAAGAATTTGTTGTGTGAGTTTTATTTGCATAATTATGTTGTAACTGAAGGCCGTGATTGGAATCTATTGTAGTATGTTGGGGATGTCCAATTAAGGGCATTTATGTCTTGGGTACAAAATGAGATTAGTTCGGGACAACAACATGGGTCTTATAAGCAATTGGAGTCTAACATCCCTCTACCCATCAAGGTTGAATCAAGGAATCCAAGGGATATTTTTAGTGAATGACACATAATGCTTTTGAGACCTAGCTATGGTAATAGGATTATGCCTTGGATAGAATCAGTTTATAGTGAATATGAGGCAAAGGAAAAAACAAAAGAGGAAACCATGAAGAGATACCTCTCACAAAGATGGAATAGCTTAACTGATTATCTTAAGCAGGCTAATCCTCATTCCATCCAAAACTATGCAACAACTCTTAAAAGGATTGACAGATATATTCACATTAGAAGAACAAAGGGGTGATTCTGGCTTCCCCTGACTTTTCAGCCACCCATCCTAATGTGGCCTATAACAAACTTTAGGTTCTACAAATATGATATTGCTACAGAGAAACAAAGATGGAGCAGATTGGACAGATTGGGAGGATTTTATTGGGATCCTGATTCACGCACAACACACTCTGATGTGGGACAGTTGTCAGTTGCAAATTTCAAAGCATTGACCAAGCAAAAGAACAACCCTTCCCCAGATGGAGGACCAGTAAGACCTTAGGTTGGGGGGAGTGATGAGTCTAGTTTATGGTCTCATTTTTGGGTAGAATTTGTTATTTAAATTGTTGAATTTATCATGGAATTTGATGTTAAGTGTTGATAATTTTATGATATTTTTTCAAACTATAGACATTGGGCTTACTTTTATTCCTGCAAACCTTTAATGATAATGACATGTTATATGGATTGTTTATATTAATTTTTCATGTGGTTAATGAATTTTCTTTAAGGTGGTTACAAATATGCAATTATTGTGCATACTAACATTATCGTGCATATTTAATTTGAGGATGCTAAATTGAGGAAGACACCACCAGCTGGGCATGTGCCATAACATCCAGCAAGGGAATCGTTCAAAGGTCAAAGGAGGTCGATGACAGGAGATTCCTTATGAAAACAAAATGTAACCACCTTGTAGTGGTCATTATTTATGTTGAGCAAACGTGCATGTTACTACAACACTAAATCTGCAGTTGGACATGCACGTTTGACCGGATTCCATGCATACATAATTGTTGCCCCACTTTCTCTATTTTCCCTAAATGGCATCCTCCCAGTTTGTGGAGTTGACTGCCTTGTTTAGTTGGTAGAATAAATAAATATCAGATGCTCCTTTTCTAAAGGTTGTGTGATTTGATATTGTACTTGCATTCTCGAGTTTTTTACAATACAAATATACTACTCTTTTGTACTCATGATTTACAGTGAATAAGATGAAGTTCTAAGTTTGAGCATCTAAGTTCTCATTAGTTTTAGAGGATACTTATCCAAGGGGGCCCACTTGGTGATTAATCCATCCTTTATTTTAGTATTACTTGCTATTTAGTAATTAGTTAAAAATTTGGCACCGACTGTTCCTGCAGCCACTAGAATCCCATTTTGTGACTGTTCCTGTAGCCAAAGAAGACAGAGTAGTGCCCTATTTGTTTGCTCAGATTTTCATTTATGTCATGCATTTCAGCTTGGTGTAATTTTTGATTGATGGTTAGCATTCATTTTATTCCTTTCTAAGCAATTTACTTTCAACATTGTGTCTTTCTTAGCTATAGAATGAAAATGGCTACTTTGGGTTCCTAGTGCACATACTGTGTTGACCCATTTCAAGTTCACGTCCCTGGGTTGACAAGTTAAATGCACCTTCATGATGATTGAAATAGCTATTCAGGTTAGATGTCCAATCTCAGAATCGCGGTTGTAAAGGCCTATTTGTTGAATCATTGTAGGAGGGAGACAACACTCTATTGATTGAGGTGTTCAAGCATAATTGATATTTCCTTTCATAATCTTTGGCACTATCTCTACTGGATATTCAATACAAATTTCACACACACCTTTTCACTCTTTTAGACTTCTCCTCATTATTGCATCTAAAATTATCTTACATTTACATCCACTGCGACACTTTAATTCTTTAATTAGGTCGGCCAAGAAAATAATAAATAATGAATTCAATTGGTCAACCACCAAAGCATAATGCAGTTCTATCCTGAGGATAGAGAGGACCAAAATAATCTTAACACTTCTTTCAATGTGATCCAAAATTATTTACACACAGGCACACACCAACCTAAGTCGACATCAAGGAAACATGTGGATGAGATATTGAAGCATATAAACAATCAACCCATAAATACTCTTTTAATTGAATTTACTTGGTGTGGTCCTAAATAAGATAGTTCAAGACCCAAATCTATCATGACACATCTTCCATTGCTGGAGCATCCCCCCAAGCACATGGCCCAAGAAAAAGAACAAGCCCTATCGACCAGATCTCCATAAATAACCAAAAAATATAAATGAAGACATAATACCAAATCAACCAATTAGAAACACACAAATCACATAGGGATGTTAATTGAACATCCAACATCACTTTCATAGTCTTCTTTCATACTATCATACCATACACAACCACCATAGACCAAACAAGTACAAAAAACTATGTTTAGGAAACATAGAATACATAACTGGATGATGTAACATTTGTAGAACAACTTGCAAACAACTTCAACATATGAGATTAGAATTGATATATTACACATATTTTGTGAGAATATTCACCATGCCTTAGGAGTAGAGACCTCAATGTGGATAAATGCCAAGGATTTCCCAGACTAGTCTAGACAACTAGCAACACTGCCAACCTTCTACAATTCACAAGAACCTCCTCGATAACACAAGTGACCAAAAAAGATAGGATTTCAATGTACATAGAGCATTGACATTGAATACCAAACTACAAGACCAAAACTACAAATATAGAGGAATGTAGAGAATTCTCCTAGACAAAATTCAATGCAGCTTCTTGAACCAGAAACATTTGAGCAACTTGTGACATCGGGAGAGAGCATAAGACATAATGTAGAACTTCAACATCTCTCCAACATTATTGATTCTTCTAATCCTCATCTTAATGCTCCTAATCCTCACCTTAATACTTCTAATCCTCATCTTAATTCTTGTAATCCTTGTTTGAATAGATCATTATGAAATCAACTCTACTGACAGTAATAATGCATTATATGAACATCAACAACTCTCCTTACTTCTTAGATAGGGCATGACATTCAACCATGAACTTTATTACTTATTTATTTGATAAGGCATGAAATCCAACCATGAACTTATTCAACTCTTCTCTTCTTTGATAAGGCATGGAATCCAATCATGAGCTTCTTCAACTCTTCTCTTCTTTGAAAAGGCATGTCATCCAACCATGAACTTCTTCAACTCTTCTCTTATTTGATAAGGTGTGACATCCAAACATGAAATTCTTCAATTATTCTTTGATAAGGCATGACATCCAACCAAACTTAGTCCAAACTAAATATAACAAAGACAACCAATGCCAAGGACTAACAACATATTACTCAGGTTTTGACATCAATTACAACTAATAAACAATGTTGATAGTAGCTACCAACAATATCCTTAGTGTTAACATAAATGACAACCATTAGTATTTACATCAATAACAACAACACAAATGTTAGTTTTGACATCAATGACAACAACTTCCAACAATTAGGTGGTTAGGTCCATTCTCTTCATCCTCTATCCTTGTTTGATAATATGAGATAGAATAGTATCTATGTGGATATTTTAACTAATGGGTATCCACCATGAATTATCTTCAATGGTGGTGGGATCAAAATGGCCATCATAGCATCAATATCATTTTCTATTATAAACTAAGGCTTTCCATGTGAATCTTACTAGTGATAGTGGGCTCTCTCTTTGTGATCTCCTTCATTTTTATTTAACGACAATTTTCAAAATCCTATTATTTGTGGGCACATGGTATCTCCCATTGGTAGCATATATATTGTGCCTAGTGAAATATTCTAAAATTAAACTACTTTCTCTTCTAGTCATGTGCTTGGTGATTAGATGAATGGGTTCCACAAGTATGACTACTATTCAAATTTTGAATAGGTTAAACTCTTATCAAGCACTATTCACAAGGAGAATAAATTTCATGCCTAAGGGTTTATGACTGGTAAATTTTTATAAGGGTTTATACAATTATATAATTAGGTGCTTAGCTAACTTATCAATGTCAATAAAAATCCTTGTATGAGCTCTACGTGACTAGAAACATTGGGTAGGTGATTGTCTCTTTATGGATTTTATTTTTCATCCCTTAATTTAGAGTTTTAATTGGATGCATACCTTATCCTAGCTTACAATATAAAATTAAGGTTCCTTATTTCTTTTTCCATCATTGAGAAATATTTGGAAGTGTATTTGAGGCCTACAATGGTGTAGTATTGAGTTGCAAATATTTTTTAGCCTTTTGTTTTATGAATGTAGGGGTCCTAATAGCTTGTGGCTTCTCTTCAACTTGGTGATCATTAATTTTACAATTTAACTACCTATCATGATTTATACATTGATCTAAATATAAATAAGGCTTCTATATACTATGGTTCGTTATAATTTATAATTATGCTATGTTAATGAGGGCATGAATTACTTTTGCATGTGGTATAAGTTTTATGTGATCCAATGCAGAGTATCCTTCCTCTTGGTATTGTTCTTTTGACATGATAATGTGTATAGCACCATGTAGGTGCATAATGCTTATATAACATGCTTGATACCTCCTCCTTGCTTCCCTATGGTGGTTGAAAGCTATATGTATGTAGATTGGTATTAAAATAGACTAGATTTGGTGGTAAGGTTACAAAATAGAGAGAAAAAATAACTTGTAGATTTATATCTTAAGTGTCTTGTAATATATCTAGAATTATTTTTAAAATATTTTTATCTAGGTTTCATCCCATTAGAGTATCATTATTGTTTTAATCAATAAATAAACGTGTTTAGTGTGTATTTAATCACCTAAATGTCTCCATGAACCTTATATAATATCTTGATAGTAATATGTATCCTTCTAATCACACTTTCTAATTTGATCATTTATTTTGATAAATTAGTTAGCTATATCAATATAAAACTACTTAAAAATCCTTTATAAGAGATCTCTTAAAATTAATAAAATAAGTTTACATGCTCATATATTATTAAGATAGATTTAGTTAGGTATGTTGTGATTTCATTTATCCTTTATTCTACATGCATAGAGCTTTTCTTTTGAATGAGTTTTTAAGGAATAGTACTTTTGTTCATCTTTATTAAAGTTATCTCTCTTGGATTGTATTCATTTTATTCTTTGACCTTTAAATATAGACTCTACTATTAATATAAGATAAAGGAACCAATATTTTATATGTCTAATCTAACATCACATTATCACACAAAACACTCTAAACAAACTATATTTTTTCAAAACATAGTGTTGATAGTCCTCTTAAAAAATTTATAATCTCATTAGTTTGGAAATAATATTATTTTTAGGAATCATCAAATATTATATAGAGTGAGATATGTAATATTGTCATCCCAATATCCATGTGTGAAGTTGAACCATGAGGTTGAGTATCACTAGGGGTTGAGAAGGATGTGTCTTAAATCTTTCACATGGTTGTATATCTACTTGATTGAGGTGTGAAATCCTTGTTAGTGACAAGTTGAGATATATGTGGTTAGTGATTGTTAGAAATGGAATTTCTTTTGCATTGAGTATGGTTTTTCTCAAGGTATATTGTCTCATTTTTATCTTTAATTTTAATACATAAAACACACCAATAAGTTAGCCTTAATCCTAGTAGAACCTCAAGAAAAAGGATTGGTCTATCCTTATTACTAGGTCCATTTTTGTCACTATGCAATCATAAGATGTTATTTTTAACTTAAGTTGGTACCCATAACATGTAGTATAGTTTATTTTTAAATATTTTGGTCACAACAAAATTGAGAAAAAATAGAATCACAATATGTAAATGTACCAAGATAAAACATGAAAAAATAAATGATGTTAGGTCTAAAGAAGATTGAATGAAACTTGAAACAAGCATAAATCAAACATGATGGTGAAAATTGAAACAAGGTACTAAAAAAGGTATAAATATTTTCAAATCAATATTTAGAAGTATCAAAAATATTAAATCAAGGATAGAAAAAAAATAGATAAATAAGGCATGTTATGAAAGCAACAATAGGAATCACCTTAGCCAAGTTGTGAATAACCTATAATGAAATCTATTATATGAGAAACTCCTAAGTTTAATTCTCACAACTTTAGATTTGTTGTCTAATAGAATATTTAAGATATTTAGATGCATCCTAAAATAATAAAATTTCTCATGATCCTCTCACTTGTCTTCTATCTTAAGTATGGAAGAAGCCTAGTAATACAATCCTAGTTGCTTCATCATCATTAGAGCTACTTGATAAAATTTACACTTTTGCAAATCTAAGAATGATACCAGCTCATCTAATATATCATATCTTAAAATTATAGCCTCACATTTCACCAAATTCCATTGGATATAAGACTTGGGATTCACCTCATACTCTACCCACATATAAATTTTCTTTTTCCATCAAGCCTATCTATCTTGTCATATAAAATTTAAATAAACAATACAATCCCAAGATTTTATAATTTTTTAATCATAAGAATAATAACACTCCAAAAAGGTTTAAGTTTTTTAACCATAACCATACTAACACTCCATCTATCACATGTTGAAACATCACACAAAAATCTAGTAGAAACACATTTAAAATTTTAGTTGTTATAGTTGAGAGATTTGATCTTAAAAATATTTATCATGTCCTTATCCTATAACTTACATTAAAATATATATTAACATATTTTTATTTTGTTATATCAATATATTATAATGAGTAGTATGTACCATAGTGTATTTCCATATAATACCTTTATTTTTTAAATGCCCCCAATACATTATTAATATACTCACCCCTTAGACTAATCTCAAACATTTCACCACATAATTAACTTTTCTCTTGACCTTAAATTTCCATAAATGAACTTGAAAGGGATGGATGGTAGATAAAATAGGGGTCAAAATGTAATCTTTGGTTTTTTTCTAAAATATTTTTTGATGACAAGTCTCAAGAAACCATCATACACATCCTTTACAATATTAATAAAATTAAGTGCATGGATAATATCTATTTGATCTATTTATCATAGCCTTGAGTAAACCAATTGTAAATTTTATTAGATAATATTATCATGCATCCTTAAATCAATGAAAATTTCCATCAAATATTAATTAAAATACTTAAATATAGTAAACACCAAACCTTAATTTGGTTATATGTAATGGCGTACTAGAAGCTAACTAAATTTTATTAACAATTTCCTATAAAAAATGGTCAGTGTTAGGAAATATCATGCATGCACCTCTAGTACCATATTATTTTTAACATTTGATATAATATAAAAAGTGGTTTTGTGATTGCATGTCACTTGCATGTAATTTCATGTGGCTTGCATTTAATTACATGTGATGGATCCACAATGATTTAGTTGTATTATTCCTCTATCATTAATTTCTTAACTTGAAAATTTTATGGGAATTTGTTAAAAGGGATTCGTTGGTTATTAATCTTTTTGAGTGGGATTTTGTAGTAGATCTTGTTTTATTTCGTAAAATATTACGGAAAGAACTATTGGAATGGTAGATAATTTCAATAGAACCAACATTCAACATTAGAATCTCAAGGTAGATGATCTTGGAGTTGGTCATGTTTTGCATATTGCATGGTGATGAACTAGAGACTTTTTTGGTAGAATGTGGCTACCCTCTATGATGATGCTTGTACTACTTTATCTTTTGTTCATGTACAAAGGAATATTGTTCATATTAGGTTCTTACTTCTATCTCCCTGGTCACTTGAGGAAGAATTAGTTATGTTGACTACTATATTGTGTGTTTGTGTTGGGTCCATGGTTTCAATAACTAGCTATGTCAAAGAACTAGATAATTATCCCTTGGTTACATGAAATTTATGGAGTCTAAAATTTGGTGACCTAAAAGATCCTAGACAACTTAGTTCCTCCATTTTCATGTACTTGGTGATAGTTGAGGAATTGGTCTTCTAGTGGCCTAGATTTCCTAAATAAACCTTTAATATTTTTAAATGCTTGCACTTACATGTTATAGATTCATGTTATTTCAATATATTGGGATTAAAAATTTATTTTTTAAAATATATCATTATGCTTATCTATGTGTTGGAATTTCAATTATCACCTCTGGAATGCGAATTAGAAACAGACAATTATGCATAGATAAACTGCTTTTTGAATTAGGAGGGGAAGCTCCCTCTTTGCTAATGTTGCTCAAGAAAGTAAATTAAAACTAATTTTCCTATCTTTTTGTTCAGCTAAGAGCACAAGGTTATAAAACTCAAGCGTCGTAGCTGAGATTTTCTATTTTAGAATTTCAACTATGACTAAGCCTACTCTAATGACATTTCTAATTTCTCAAGTAAACGCGGAGCAAGAGAGTTAGAAATGAACAAGGAAGGATTTTCTAACAAAATACTTAGATCAACTCTTCTTCTGACATACATCTACTTACTTTCAATGCAAGCTAAAATGGAGATCATATAAGCATAACACAATAAATAGAAATCTGAGACTTTATATCAGGGAAACAAAGCAGGCACAAGACTTTATTTCCTCAAATTTCAAGAACAAAAGATTACACTTCTGGGATAGCAAGATTGTAGAAAAATGGGCTTATAGTTTAGCCATCAAAACCAAAATACATTGACACAAGACGCATGCACTAAACAATAACTTGTAGCTAAAGAGGAATACAAGCTTTCCCTTACACTAAGTGAACTGAAACTAAACAACAACTTGCAGGAAAAATAGGCTCAACAATTTTTTATCACAAACACGGTTAAGAAAATAATGGGCAAGGCTTCCCTTATTTATACACAAGAAAAGGAGTAGGGAACCCTAAAATCTCCTTACTTTTACAACTAAGACTTGACAACATGCAAGCTTTATTTCTAAAACTAAACAAGATAAACATCTAACCACCTATGAAAGCATAAAATCAAGGAAATGCCAACTATTACAACTTGTTTTCTTTCTCTTCTTGAAATTTGAAAATTTGAAAAATTTGGCTAAGGCATGATCACTTGGGCACCACCCTTGGAAGACATCCATTTTCATGAAATTCCAACTTTTGCTTGTGTTTTGACCCTGGTTTGATCTCAATTTTTGGGAGCTCGGTTGATGTTGTGAATTGGTAGAATGATCCATCACGGAGCCGAAGTGAATTTGATGAAGTTGTCTTGGAGGCCACTTCTGATAAAAACTTCATTTCACCCCTCAAAATGTTGGGTGCCCTTGGCTACCTAGGGCGCCCAAGCTTACCAGTGTTTGCCATTTTTATGTTCTTCAAGTTCTACTTGTTTTCCTTGATCTTCTGATGATTTTGCAATTCTGGATGATTCGAGAGTCTGACAAACTACTAGTTGGGCTTGTTGGATAGCCTAATGAATCCTGAAGGGGGTTCTCAAGAGGTTGCATCCTCTCAAAATTGAATTTGGGGCCTCAAAAGCTTGGGTGCCCTTGGCTAGCTGGGGCGCCCAACTCCTACAGAGTTAGTTTATTTTCTGTGATTTTTACCTTTCTTGACTTCTGAATTTTTGCTCATGTTTCTCCCTCTGTTCTACCTTCGATATCTGGTGATTATCAATTCTAATGGACTTGCTAATGGTTTCATTGGAAAGCTTGTTCAAGACTTAAGAAGTCATGCTGGAGGCTATGACTGAAAATTCATCCATTTGATGCCCCAAAAGTTTGGGCACCTATCTCCTTCTGGGGCACCCAAGATCTCCATACTTAGTCATTTTTCTTCATTTTTTAACTTTGAAGCTTGACTAGACCTCATGTTATTCCTTTTGTTCATTCTGAGTCTGTCAGCGGCTGACAAATCCGATGATCATGCCAAGATATTCACTACGAATCTGGAAGAATTCTAAAGAGATTAAGCATATTTACAAACCCTAACTACTAGATTTGGGGCTCCAAAACCCTAGGCGCCTATCTTCTCTTAGGGTGCCCAAGTTCTCCAAACTTAGAATATTTTCTGATGATTTCATGATTTGCATTCTACTTCTTGGTTCAGATCTCTCTGTTTGATCTCGAATTTTGGGTGACTGATTGATTGGATGACTGTGTTGATGGATTCATTGTGGAGCTAAGAAGATTTTGAGGAACATTGTCTAGGAGCACAAACCCTAATTTCTCCATTTGATCTCTTGAAAATTTGGGCGCCTATCTCCTTCAGGGGTGCCCATGACTAGTAGAATTAGTTTTTGTTTTGCAATTCTCAACTTTCTCCTTCGTTTGATGTGCTTGACTTTTCCTTGCTCACTAGAGATGAAAATTTTTCTAAGGAATGAGTGTTTGGGCACCTAGACCGAGCTGGGGTGTTCGAGCTTTCTAGACTTAGTCAAAATTTGGTATTTTTCAACTTTCACAGCCTCCATTTTCCATTCTTCGTTCTACGTGCACGTCCATCGTTTCTCATCTTTTGTTCGGTGCTTGAATGTTTGAATTTGACACCTAGTAGCTGGCTGACCTCCATTAATGGCCTTGGAGCTCCTGAAAAGCTTCTAAAAAAAAGCAAAATAGACCCACTAGGGTAAAAGTTATCCTTTTGTGATTATGACTGCACCAGCCTGATGAGGAAGCATTTTCGACCAATCAAAATCAGTTTGAACCCTAACAACCAATTTTTCTATTTTTAGAAAAAAATTCCAGCATCTGTTTCGAAAGAAACCCAGAAAAACCTAGAAAAAGGTTCTATTTTTAGAAAGTTTCCAAAAATAGAAATTTTCCTAAAATTTAGGGTCAAAAAACTGAGATCTGGGTTTTGTAGACTTGGTCGCTCTGAGCAAACCCGAATCATCAGATTTTGAAATTTTTGAGTTTTTGACCCTCATGCAAGACATGCAAACCCCAATTTTGACCTTTCTAATAGTTTTGACAAGACTTTTGACCATTTCTGCAAAATGCCTAAGTGTAGCAAAAAATAATAATTTGGGGTACAACATTTGGCTCTATCTAGGGACCATGGCAGATACTTACGGCATAGGAGAACCAAAGAATCTCTATATTTTTAAGCTTAGACCAGTGCCTTATCCATTGGGTATCGGAGTCAACAACATTTCCTAATCACCTATTGCAAGTCTTTCCCTAAGTCACCTATGACATGACTTCCTAGAATCACCTAATAGTTGGACTTCCCTAGAAATCACCTAAAATAAGATGCCTAATCACGTAAAACATGATGAAACTATTATGGAAAGGGGAAACACAACATAATGATCACATCACAAAAAGGGGAAACACATCACAAGAACAAAATTATTTACAGAAATTGTTTTCAAAAAAACTTACTCCACCCTCGAAGGGATGAAGTGCTTCAGGTACTACCCGTTGTGTGGTAGTGGGAGGAGACTTCCATCTAAGCACAAGAGAATATAATTTTTCTCTCCTATGAGCTCATGAATCTTGAATGGCCCCATCCACAAGGAATCAAATTTACCATGCATTCCCTTGGGCTCATGTCTCTTATCGCACAGTAGGACTTGATCTCCAACCTCGAAATCTCGCTGGTGAACTTTCTTATCAAAAAAATTCTTCACTCACTCCTGATGCTGAGTGATTCTATCTACCACCTTCACCCTTTCTTCTTGAAGCTTTGTCAAGTACAAGATATGCTTCTTAATAGGATCTGTGAATTCCCCATCCTCTACTATGGTTGCTAGCTACAAGGCGGACAATTCCAGTGTGATAGGTAACATAGCCTCCATACCATACATGAGGATGAAGGGTGAAGTACCAATGTCTCTCTTTGGAGAAATTATACTTGCCTAGAGAGCGTCGTAGAGCTTCTTATGCCAAGTTAGTTGATTAGAATCAACTAACTTGCGTATGATTGTAATTATGTTCTTGTTTGATGACTCGGCCTGTCCATTACCTTGAGGATAATAATCTGATGAGTGAGATAAAGTGATGTCGTGATAAAAAAAAAACTCAAGTAGTTCCTTGGATGAGAAACATGTTGCATTATCTATCACAATTTTGTAGGGCACCCCGAAGCGCGTAACAATATTTTCCTTCAAGAAGTCACACATGACTTTAGAGGTCGCCCACTTGGTAGGAATAGCTTCAACCCATTTTGTGAAATAATATATGGCTATGAGGACATAAATATGCCCCTTGCTAGAACATGGGTTGATAGGACCAATAAAATATAAACCCCATTTCTGAAATGGAGCATCTATAATAACTGGCCTGAGAGGAGCGACTGCCAACTTCATCTTGCCAACAAACTGCTGACACAACTGACATTTGTGCACCCATTCATACGCATCGCAGAACATAGTCAGCCAAAATAACTGTGCTCGCAAAATTTTGAAAGTTGTCACCTTTGAAGAAAAGTGGCCACTGCATGCTTGACTGTGAAAAGCTTCCAACAAACGTCGTTGTTGGTCTTTGGTGACGCACAACAAAAATGTTCCATCAAGTCCTCGCTTGTACAAAACGTTATTGATAATCACATAATTTTGTGATTTCAACATTAGTGTTCTCTTCTATTACTTATTTAAGTGACTCGGGAATTCACCATTAGTTAGGTAATACCATATTTCAACAAACCATTCTCCCACAGATTCAACCAGTAGGACCATAGGCAGATCTTTTTTATTTTCATCTTCAAGTTCAGGTATATCTTTGGCTAAGAGTTTCTTATCACCATCCTCTTCTATCAATTGACAAATACCTCTCCTATGAATGAGTTTGGTCATCTTGATCTCCAAGTCATACTCTTGCACTCTTGTGACCCATTTTCCTCTCTTTGTACCCATCTCTTGTTGAGTTAGAACACTTTTAATTGCTGGATCAATGACATATACAGTTTTGTGGGAATTCAAGATACAAAATCTGAAATTCTTGATGGCTTAGACCACTGCATATGCATTATTTTCAATCTAAGAGTATCGTGACTCGCTATCCTTGAAACCGCTTCTCATGAAAGCAATTGGAGACTCAATTTCTTCATTCAGCTTCTATGTCAGTATGGTAGACAGAGTATGCTCTGATGCATAGCAATAAAGGATAAAATCCTTATCAAAATCTGGGTGGACCAGCACTGGTGCTTGGATGATAGCTTCTTTTATTGCAACAAATTCCTTCTTTCCTTCTTCTATCCATTTGAAAAATGTCTTCTTCTTCATCATAGCAGATATATCTTTTGTTAATTCAGAAAAATCTGGTACAAACCTTCGTATGAAATTCACCTTACCAAAGAAAGAGTGTACCCCAGTTCTTCTTCTTGGAAGAGACAAGTTTCTGATAGAATCAACCTTGCTTGGGTTAATTTGAGTTCCCTCCTTGGAGACGATGTGGCCAAGAAACTTTCCCTCCATCACCATAAAGATGGAATTTTTAGGATTCAATGATATGTTATGGTATCTACATCTCTCAAATACTTTTCCTAGGTGTGAAAAATGATCTCCTCGTATCTTCGAGATAATAGTGAGATCATCTAGATATACAACTATTACTTTGTTCCTCAAGTTTCCAAATGCCAAATCCATGGCTCTTTGAAATGGAGCACCAACGTTGATGAGGCCGAAGGGAATTCTTTCATATGAAAATGTACCCCATGGGGTAGTGAACGCTATCTTCTACTGATCTTCTTCAGCTACTACAATTTGATTATAACCAGAAAAACCATCTAATAAGGACAACATCTTTGAACCAGTAACTATCTGCAAGGTATGCTCCATGATCGACAAAGGATAATTATCCTTGAGAGATGACTGATTCAAGTTCCTGAAATCTACACAAATTTTGATTCTCCATTCTTCTTTCGTACAAGAACTATGTTAGACATCCAGGCGGAGTGATGAATTGTAAAGATGATTTTTGCATCCACCATCTTCTGGATTTCTGCGTAGATGGTATCTTGAATTTGCAGATTATAGTGTCTTTGTTTTTTCCTAAATGGATTTGCTTCAGGTTTAAGAGGAATTGTATGAGAGAATTCTCTTGGTGTGAAAACTTTCAATTCTTCATATGACCAGGCGAAGACATCATGGTATTGTTTGAATAGAGAGATAAAACCCTCACTTTCCTCTGCAGTGCAGCATGTACCCAAATTAACAAGTCAAGACTTGTCATTTGTACTTATTGGAATATGGCTTCTAGTCTTGTCATTGATGGCAACCTAAGTCATTGATCTGGTCCACACTTCAGTATCTGACCATACTGGAAGACAGAGTAGAGAACAGGGTATCCAGCTGAAGTTGAATCTGTCAAGTGGATTGCATTATCAGTGTATCAATTTTGGTTGTGGATCTCAGGGAAGGTCATTGGGTATCTGGAATTTTTTATTCTCAATTTTTGTGCCATCGCATCAAATAGTGTACGAGTTAGGAGATCCGGTCATTCAATTTTCTATTCATCAGTGTATGAAGGCCGACTAAGTGAATGTGGGGGTGTTACAGATGCTTAAGGAAAAAAAATTTGGAGTATTTTTGTGTTGGAGATTTTGTTTTGGGTCCTCACTATGTTGTGGCCTACTTTGGTGGATGCGCTTTCAATGTTATTCATGATTTGAGCCAATAGTTGGAAAATATTTTCTATTTTATTGAAGCTGACATATAGCAATTGAATCCTTGGTGGCGGATATATATAAGAGATCAGTTAATTCATTTTGTATAGTGTATGAGATGTGTTGATGTATGTTGTGAATATCAGAAGATTATTTGAGTGATTATGCACAGTTTCACTTGTGCAAAAGAGGATTTTGTGAAGCGAATTGAGGCAGAATAGAGCGAAGTGTAGAATCAGAAAAAAGGTCCAGAATCTGATACATGAGCCTAACCAGAACTATAATCAGGAATTTGTAGATGGTACTTTCTTATTTCAACCTTTTGATGTAATCCAAATATTTTGTAAGGCAGCAATCCTTCCTGATTTTGAGCAGTGAGATCTAGGAAGTGTGCCTGAATGCAAGTGCATTCCCATTTTGTAAAACACTTATATTTGAGTACTCAAATTGTGGATTGAACTCCACCGTGGTTTTTCCCCTAACAGGGTTTCCACATAAAAATCCTTGTGTTATAGTGTTGTGGCTTATTGTTTTATGTTCATGCATATTTCTTTTGATTGAATGTTGTAGGCACTTGAGAGATTAGATTAATAAAGTTAAAAATTGCACAACACTGATTCACCCCCCTCTTAGTGTTGCTTGATTCCAACAATTAGTATCAGAGCCTAGTTCCTCAGAATAATTTTAACAACTTGAGGTGGATCTTGGAATGTAATGGACTATGGTAGTCTTCAATAGTAGCTTTTGGTGGCACTTGATGATCTTGATTAGTCTAAAGCAGAAGTCCAAGAATTGAAAGCGAATCTTAAGGATGCTGAGAAATTCATTCAGAAGTTGAAGGATCAGATTATTAAGTCCAGAGAGAAGAGAAAGGATCTTTGTGATTAGATTAAGTAGAAAGAGAGCAAAAGCATGGATGATGTTCACTTGAATCAAACCTTGAAGGAAATAACTGAAGAATGTGAAAATATTGCCAGAGACAATGCTACCCTAAAGCATGAGATAGAATCTATGGAAATGAAGATGACTAAGGAGATTGAAGAAAGAAAGAAGAATGAGGAAAGTCTTGTCTAGTCCCTAAAAGAGAGATCTAATGAATGTTGCAGGATTAATGGAAAATTCATTCAGTTAGAGATTGAACTACAACAATCCAGAAAAAATGAAGAAGAGCTTGAAAAATAGATTATTATTCTTAGGGATGAACTTGCTACTACAAATGAACACAAGGAGAATTTCAAGATTAGCTTAGTTAAGCTTGATGAGCTGACTCAAGGATGGAAGAATGGAAATGACAAGTGAGGTCTTGGATATGAGAGAGGAGAAAGTTTCAGATCTGGACAAAGGAATTTTAGGAAAGGAAATCTGATGCACAAAGCAAAAAGGCATCTGATAAGACAATGTAATGCTCAAAATTTTAATGGATACTATTTTTCTTGCAATAAATTTGGTCATATGGCTACTCAATGTAGAAGTAAAATGAAATCAAGTGATCCATCATTCTCTAGTCAGTGTTTCAATTGCAATAAGTTTGGTCATAAGTCAATTGAATGTAGAAATATGTCAAACAACTCTGCTAATAGAAGAAATGTAAAATGTTATACTTGTGGAAGATTTGGGCATATTGCTAATCAGTGCAAGTCGAGAAGAAATCAATGGAATGACTGGTCTGGACAAGGAAATGTTGTGTGTTTCAATTGCAACAAATATGGTCACATTGCAAGATTTTGCAGAAACAAAAATATGGATAGAAGAGGTATGGCATACAAAGGCATAAATAAATAGAAATATGATAAAGGAAAAGGGAAAGTGACCGTGGCTGAAATAAGAGATCAAATGAAGAAGACATGGGTGAAGAAGAGTTCCTATGTTGCATAAAATGAGTCAGCACCAGAACCTACTTTTGGTAATTCCTCCGGGAATTAGTTTTAGGCCTCTGGCCTAAGGGGGAGCTATCAAGAAAATATTTCAAACCCCTTCTGGTAATTGACACCAGGATGTGGATGAGTGCAGTGGTTGCATTGATGATCTACATATGCAATTGAAATAGTTGGAAAGGACATTATGCTGAGTTGAAGTTCCATAGAAGTTTTTGTTTGATGACTGAGAAAACAGGGCATCCAGATGAGTTAGGGAAAAATAATTTATTACAACAAAAGTTAGGTGTGTGAGTTATAAAAATCAAGCTGAAACCCTCATTTGCCACTTTGTATCAAAGAGAAGAAGGAGAGCACTCTGCACCAGAATTTCAAAAGCATGAAGAGAATTTGGTGGTGAAACCCTAATCCATTAAGTACTTCTGTTATATTGAGAAATTTTAGTTTAATTTGGTGTGTGGTTGAAGAACTTATTTTCAAGACATGTGTATAGAAGGGAAAATGGAACAAATCAAAGAAATGATAAAAATAGATGAGTATAGCAGTGAGAAGATTAGAGTTGAAAGAAACATGTTATCACACGATGAATTGAAATGGCTGAAAGAAGCAAAACACAAAAGCTTGGATATTTGGAATGAATTCTCCTATTTTGTAAACACAAAAATGGTCAAGTTTATTCTGGACAGATTGAATGATGATATTCTGACTTTGGATAAACCCTACCATATCTCGAAAGAAGTGATTGCAGCTATAACTAGGTTATGCAAGGTTGGGGATGTGCCGAGGAAGAAATCAATTCAAAATAAATAAGTTGAAACCCTAACTAGAGTAATTGCAGATCAAAGGGAATTGATAATATGCACAATTAAAGATCCAGTGACAAGGTACATTGCACATGGAATATCCTACAAAATATTTTCCAGAAACAGAGGTGAAACTTTGGCAAGTGTTGTTTACATTTCACACAAGATGATAATGGAAGATCAGGATTTTGACCTTTATGGATTACTAAAAGATCAACTAATGGAGAATGTGCAATTGAAAAAGAAGAAAAACTACCCTTTCAGGTTTTCTACTCTTGTTATATGCCTTGTGATGTATTTTTTGAATTGCTTACCCCTAAACAACAATGTAGTATGGGAAGAGAGTGAACCAGTTTGCAAGCAGATTTACATATACTCTAATAATTTGGAAAACTGTGATCAAGTATATGAAAGTTTCTTTAAGGGTTTGTTAAGAAAGTTTGGGTCAACTGGTATTTCCATTTTGGTAAGGGCACTTGAAGTTGGTTCCTCCTTCGGTGAGATGGAGAGAAAGAAGAAAAGAGAAAAAGAAATTGTTGTATGTACTCCACCAGCATGCAAGACTCCAAAAGTTGAAGGAAAAGGAAAAGAACAGGTGATTGTGGACATACCAAATGAGGAATCTGATAAGAAAACTGAGGACACCCAAGGAAAAGAACTGGAAATAGATGAACTAGAACAAGAAAAGGAAATGACAGAAGAAATTGAAGGAGAAGGTGATTTAACCAAAGAAGAGCTAATGCGGCTTATTCATGAGGAAGATGGAATGCAGAAAATTGGGAACATATGGTCTATCAGACCTTTATATGAGTAGGACATGATCTTAAGCATACTAAGTGCTCATCTTGTGCACAATCATATCAAATTGGAGAATTTTTAGAATAAGTTTCCATAAGATATGATTGAATGCATCAAGGAAATCATGGACTCTGAGTTTCAGAATGAGGAAGAAGAAGAAGTAATCCTGCACCTAAAGAAGTAGTACAAATTGTCACTCACTAAGCTAAAAAGGCACGTGAATCAGTTAAGGCAATGCATAAGCGCAACAAACAACATCTATAACTATTGTCTTCAATGGCCTCATGCAATCAACAAGTACAAAGAAAAGCTGGAACAAATTGAAATAGAGTTGAATAGTATTGCACAAAATTTTAACATGTCTCAAGACCATGATGGTGCAATCAAGAAAAGAATTCAGGAATTACAAATAGAGCATACAAATATTCAGAACACTAGGAACGAGATTGTTGACACCTTTTGGAAAGTAAAGGACATAACCGAATGCAAGTTGGAACAATTAATTGAGATACTGAGGAAAGGAGAAGTATTAGAAGAAGCCTTCACCATTATGGAATCCCTCATCAAGATTATCAACCAAACATTTGTAAACAACAGCATGATCATAATCACTAAGATTGCAGTAGAAGCATGGAAGAAGTTTATTTCAGAGATGAAGGAAAAGTACACAAATAATCTTCAAATAGCGGTTGTATTTCTTCAAATTTTTGAATCAGTTTTTGCATAAGTTTTTTGTTACACTTCATAGGGGGAGAAAGAAAATATTTTATTATCTTTTTGTCATTGATGTCAAAGGGGGAGAGAGAGCAGTGAAAAATGCCTTGTCAAACTTAGGGGGAGTTTTGTCAGTTATGGCTTTTTGAAGTTTTGAAGGTTCCGACACTTAGTCATTTTTCACTAAGTGTTGCCATCAATACCAAAGGGGGAGATTGTTGGCATATGGCTTCTGGTGTTGTCATTGATGGCAACCTAAGTCATTGATCTGGTCCGCACTTCAATATCTAACCATATCGAAAGACAGAGTAGAGAACAGGGTATCCAATTGAAGTTGAATATGTCAAGTGGTTTGCATTATCAGTGTATCAATTTTGGTTATGGATCTCAGGGAAGGTTTTTGGGTATCTGTAATGTTTTATTCTTGATTTTTTTGCCGTCACATCAAGTAGTGTTCGAGTTAGGAGATCCAGTAGTTCAATTTTCTATTCATCAATGTATGAAGTCCGACTAAGTGAATGTGAGGTGTTGCGGATGTTTAAGGAAAAATTGTTTGAAGTATTTTTGTGTTGGAGATTTTTTTTGGGTCCTTACTATGTTGTGGCCAACTTTGGTGGATGCACATTAAATGTTATTCATGATTTGAGTTGACAGTTGGAAAATATTTTCTATTTTATTGAAGTTGGCATATAGCGATTGAATCCTTGGTGGCGGATATATATAACAGATCGGTTAATTCATTTTGTATGGTGTATGAGATGTGTTAATGTATGTTGCAAATATTAGAAGAGTAGTTGAGTGATTATGCATAGTTTCACTTGTGTAGAAGAGCATTTTGTTAAGCGAATTGAGGTAGAACAGAGCGAAGTGCAGAATCAGACAGAAGGTCCAGAATCCGATCCATGAGCCTAACCAGAACTGTAATCAGGTATTTGTAGATCCTACTTTCTTAGTTCAACCTTTTGATGTAATCCAAATATTTTGTAAGGCAGTGAGCCTTCCTGATTTTGAGCAGTGAGCTCTAGGCAATGTGCCTAAATGCAAGTGCATTCCCATTTTGTAAAACACTTATATTTGAGTACTCAAATTGTGGATTGAACTCCACCGTGGTTTTTCCCCTAACAAGGTTTCCATGTAAAAATCCTTGTGTTATGGTTTTGTGGCTTATTGTTTTATGTTCATGCATCTTTCTTTTGATTGAATGTTGTAGGCACTTGAGAGATTAGATTAATAAAGTTAAAAATTGCACAACACTGGTTCACCCCCCCTCTCAGTGTTGCTTGATTCCAACAGTACCAATATTTAATTGTTGATATTCAACAAAGGTTCTATCACTTGAGTTCTTCTAATCTTGTATATATATGTCATGCTTGTCAAAAATATTCTCCAAGGAAACCAAGCCCTTGGGAATTTTATTTCCTTTCAACTGGATAATGCTTGTATCTGGTTCTTCTAAATTTTCTTCATCTTCAGCAACTTTTAGCACACCAGAGACTTCTATTACTAATTCTCTAAAATTAAATGAACTACCCTCAAAGAAAAATTCTTTGAAATTATCTCCCATAACAAGAAACTCCTTAATGTGGTCATCATCATCAAAGACTTTCCAATTATCACAGTTGTCTGATACGGCTAGCCTATAGATCAACTCAATGGCAAGTGCATTCTGACGAAAGTTAGAATGTTGCATGAAAAGTGAAGCTAACACCGCAAGGGCATCCGATTTTCTATTATCTAGACGTGGAATGTACTTGATATGAAATAATTCGAACTAATCTATTGCATTCCACACCCTATTTCTGTAATGTCGGAGGTGATCTACTTTTACTCTGAACTGATCTCTGACTTGCTTCACAACAAGCTCCGCATCACCTTCAACTTTCAAATGTTTGATACCCATATCCTTTGCATTTTTTAGACTTAGTAGAAGTGCTTCATATTCCATCGTATTGTTTGTACATTCAAATTGCAAGTGGTATGCAAATGGATATAACCATCCTTCAGGAGAAATTATTACAACTCCAGCACCTGAACCAGTAGTAGAACAACTCCCATCAAATTTCATAGTCCATAGCTTAGGATCATCTGCCGATTTCTCTACGGAATAGGCAACCTCTTGAATTTCCTTAGGTATCTCTGATAGCATGGCATAAGTGCCAAGTCCTGTTTCTTGATATAAGACTTGAGTTTGAGGATCTTGGGACTTCACCA
The DNA here is from genome assembly GCA_007258455.2 of Sequoia sempervirens. NCBI lineage: Eukaryota > Viridiplantae > Streptophyta > Pinopsida > Cupressales > Cupressaceae > Sequoia > Sequoia sempervirens. The sequence continues at coordinate 86,164 of VDFB02169626.1, read as the reverse complement.
TAAAAAACCGAGACTTGGGTTCTAGTTCTAGCTTGAAAGTTCCATTCTTTAGTGGAATATTCATAGAAGACCAATCCATTTGAATCTCTCCACCAAGGTCTTTGCAGAAGCTTCTACTCAACAACATCCCATAGCTAGTGGGAATGTCAGTTACTAGGATGGTCATCATAATCTTTTTCTCAGGACAGGCCGCCAACCTCACTTGAACATCTTTCAACTGTCCAACTGATGACACTTACTTGGACTCGAGTGAGTAACATTTTTCTTTTGTCTTGGTGCATGAAAGTCCTATAGAATTCATCACTTGTAGAGGCATGATGTTGTATGATGCTTCTAAATCAATGATACAATTGCTCAATTTGAAACCCCCTATATACAAAAAGATATAAAAGGGCTTATTCTTTTGTTCAATTGAAACAAATGATTTGAGCAATGTTGGTTGCTTGACATGTCCCTTCTTCAAAAACTTAAGAAGCTGGTCCACTTGCTCTAGATGATCTTGAAGATATTCTAACTAAGAAATCTGCACTTTTTTCTTCATCAGGGAATCTACAATATAGAAATTTGTCGAAGATGAATCTTGAGAAATTTCTTTCACATTCTCCTAAGAAGGCTTGGGATTGGAAGTAGAAGCTACTTATTTTCCTTTTTCTTTTTCTTTTTGTGCCTTCAGTCTCTCTTCCTCTTCTTCTTTTTGTTCTTTCAGGATTTACTGCAAGAGAGTACTGACGGGGATCTTCTTCTTCTTTAATATCGAGTTCACTTTCAAAGTATCCCATTGAGGAGTTGCCATCAAAGTTGTCTGATTGTGGTAAGACAACATTCAAACTAGATGTTGGTACAAAGTTGGGACTTGGTGCAGTTTCAGCATATCCCATTATCTAATTCATTCTTAAGTTTTCAAGACATGTGGAGCCTGTATGTTCAGTGGTATCATGAAAGGAGAAAAACTCTATGTGTTTGCAGCATCAGTTGTTTGCTTTGGTGGAGCTAGTTGTCGTTGTTGATCATTGTTGTAAGGATGAAAGTTATTTCTCCTCGATTGGTACAGATGCTGAGGTTGATAATTTTTCAATGCTTGATATGGTTGTGGTGCAGGAAAGGAAAGTGGTGTAGGTTGAGTAGGCAGTGTAGGATTTGTAGGAAATTACCTCTTAAGAATAGTCATTTCATTGACAACTTTTTGTAGTGGGTTTGCAGAACTCTGAGCCAAAGCCTGATAGCATCTCCCTTCATCTTTCTAGAAGTGATAATGTTGTCTTCAATCTCTATAGCACCTTGTTGTGCAACCTCCAATATTGTCTCATTAGCCACTCTTAGGAAAAAGGCTATCTTAGATAGGAGAGCGTTGATGAAGCTACTCATCAGGATCTCAGAAGATGGATTGAGTGTATGTGAGAGACGTGTGACTAGGCGATTAAACCTTGCAACAAACTACCTCATTCGTTGACCTCCATCTTTGAATTTGAAAGCTAGGTGAACAACTGGTGACTATCTTTAGTTGGCTTGAAACTCACCAGGAACTTTTTGCTCATAGTATCCTAGTTTATTATGCAACCCGACTCTAGGTGATTGAACCATTCAACTGCATTTCCCACAAAGGTCTCAACAAAGAGGCACACTGCGATGTCTTCATGAGCCACATACAAAATGGAACAATCCATTGAGAAGGTTGACATATGATCATCAGGATGTTGACTTCCATCATCCCGAAATCGTGGAAAGTGCTTTCTTGATCCCTTAGGTAATTCATGATTTGCTGCCAAGGCCAAAGGTTCAATTTGATCACCCCAAGGAAATGGGATTGGTCATCTCCGGTTGTGATCATTGCAGTTATTATGGTTATTGGCATTATTATTGTTGTTATTGTTCTCACCCATAGCTTTTGGTTCGATTGCAAGTTCTTCTTGCTTGACTTCAAATTCTTCTTCTTTGACTTCAGGTACGGTGTTGAACTCAGGAACAATGTTGGATGGCTCTCCAACTTCTGTAGAGCGTGTTTGCAGAAGGAAAGGATTTGTCGAATCAGTGTCTTCTTGAAAGAGAGGATTTGTTCTCCTCCTTGTATAAACTCTGTAAGCCAGGATTGTCTAATTCCATGTCGAAGGTGGCAACACAAGTTGTCTAGCTACAATATCGAATTTCTCTTCCTCTTTGTCTAGAATGGTAGCAGTGTTTCTCCACTGAGTAGGGGTCTCCTTCTTCTCAAATATGAAACTCCTCAGGCTACTGATAAGGTCTGATTTCTCTCCTTCAATTATCTCAAAATTTGGATGGATAACTAGAGGTATAAGATCAGGTTGTTGAACTAGAGAAGTAGGACACCAGAGAGTCATTCCCATAACATAAAGCACAAGCTTTCTTTGAAGTTTTATGCCTCGTGTCCCACGGTGGGCACCAGAAAACTATTGGAATTTCAATTTGCACCTCTGGAATGTGAATTAGAAATGGACAACTATGCACAGATAAATTGCTCTTCGAATTAGGAGGGGAAGCTCCCTCTTTGTTGATGTTGCCCAAGAAAGTAAATTAAAACTAATTTTCCTATCTTTTTGTTCAGCTAAGAGCACAAGGTTATAAAACTCAAGTGTCGTAGCTGAGATTTTCTATTTTAGAATTTCAACTATGACTAAGCCTACTCTAATGCCATTTCTAACTTCTCAAGTAAACGCAGAGCAAGAGAGTTAGAAATGAACAAGGAAGGATTTTCTGACAAAATACTTAGATAAACTCTTCTTCCAACATACATCTACTTACTTTCAATGCAAGCTGAAATGGAGATCATATAAGCATAACACAATAAACAGAAATCTAAGACTTTATATTAGGGAAGCAAAGCAGGCACAAGACTTTATTTCCTCAAATTTCAAGAACAAAAGATTACACTTCTAGGACAACAGGATTGTAGCAAAATAGGCTTATAGTTTAGCCATCAAAACCAGAATAGATTGACACAAGACACATGCACTGAACAATAACTTGCAGCTAAAGAGGAATACAAGCTTTCCCTTACACTAAGTGAACTGAAACTAAACAACAACTTGCAGGAAAAATAGGCTCAACAATTTGTTATCACAAGAACAGTTAATAAAATAATGGGCAAGGCTGCCCTTATCTATACACAAGAAAAGGAGTAGGGAACCCTAAAATATCCTTGCTTTTACAACTAATACTTTCCAACATGCAAGCTTTATTTCTAAAAATAAACAAGATAAACATCTAACCACCTATGAAAGCATAAAAAATAGGGAAATGCCAACTATTACAACTTGTTTTCTTTCTCTTCTTGAAATTTTAAATTTTGAAAATTTTGGCTAAGGCATGAGCACTTGGGCGCCACCCTTGGAAGAGTTAGCCATTTTCATGAAATTCTGACTTTTTCTTGTGTTTTGATCCTGGTTTGATCTTGATTTCTAAGAGCTTGGTTGATGTTGTGAATTGGTAGAATGATCCATCGTGGAGCCAGAATGAATTTGATGAAGTTGTCTTGGAGGACACTTCTGATAAAGACTTCATTTGACCCCTCCAAATGTTGGGCACCCCTGGTTACCTGGGGCGCCCAAGCTTACCAGTTTTTGGCCATTTTTATGTTCTTCAAGTTTTTCTTGCTTCCTTTGATCTTCTGATGATTTTTCAATTTTGGATGATTTGGGAGTCCAACAAACTTCTAGCTGGGCTCGTTGGATAGCCTGATGAATTTTGAAGGGGGTTCTCTGGAGGCTGCATCCTCTAAAAACTGAATTTGGGGCCTTAAAAGCTTGGGCTCCCCTAGCTAGCTGGGGTGCCCAACTCCTCAGAAGTTAGTTTATTTTCTATGATTTTCACCTCGCTTTTGACTTCTGACATTTTGCTCATGTTTCTCCCTCTGTTCCACCTTTGATATCTGGTGATTATCAATTCTAATGGACTTGTTGATGGTTCCATTGGAAATCTTGATAAAGACTGAAGAAGTCATGCTGGAGGCTATGACTATAAATTCATCTATTTGATTCCCCAAAAGCTTGGGTGCCTATCTCCTTCTAGGGGACCCAAGATCTCCATACTTAGTCATTTTTCTCCAGTTTTCAACTTTGAAGCTTAAGACCTCATGTTATGCCTTTTTTTTTTTGAGTTTTCTGACGGTTGATGAATTCGATGATCATGCCAAGATATTCACTACGAAGCTGGTAGAATTATGAAGAGATTAAGCATATTTGCAAACCCTAACTGTTGGATTTGGGCCTCCAAAACCCTAGATGCCTATCTTCTCTTAGGGCACCCAAGTTCTCTAGACTTAGAATATTTTCTGATGATTTAATGATTTGCATTCTGCTTCGTGTTTGAGATCTCTCCATTTGATCCCGAATTTTGGGTGACTGATTGATCAGATGACTGTGCTGATGGATTCACTGTGGAGCTGAGAATATTTTGAGCAACATTGTCTAGGAGCACAAACCCTAATTTCTCCATTTGATCTCTTGAAAAGTTGGGCGCCTATCTCCTTCTAGGGTGCCCATGGCTAGAAGACTTAGTTTTTATTTTGCAATTTTCAAATTTCTCCTTTGTTTGATGTGCTTTCCTTTTCCTTTCTCACTAGAGATGAAAAATTTTCTAAGGCATGAGTGTTTGGGCACCTAGACTGAGTTGGGGTGGCTGAGCTTTCTAGACTTAGTCAAAATTTGGCATTTTTCAACTTTCATAGCCTTTGTCTTCCATTCTTTGTTCTGCGTACACATCCATCATTTCTAATCTTTTGTTTAGTGGTTGAATGTTTGAATCTAACACCTGGCAACTGGCTGACCTCCATTAATGGCCTTGGAGCTCTTGAAAAGCTTCTGAAAAAAGCAGAATAGACCCACTAGGTAAATCTGATCCTTTTGTGATTTTGACTGCACCAGCCTGATGAGGAAGTATTTTTGACCAATCAAAATTAGTTTTAACCCTAACAGACAAAATTTCTATTTTTAGAAAATTTTGCCAGCATCCATTTAAAAAAAAACCCAGAAAAAAGTTTTATTTTTAGAAAGTTTCCAAAATAGAAATTTTCCTAAAATTTAGGGTCGAAATACTGAGATCTGGGTTTTGTAGACTTGGTCGCTCTGAGCAGACCCAGATCATCAGATTTTGAAAATTTTTAGTTTTTGACCCTCATGCAAGACATGAAAACCCCAAATTTGACCTTTTTTTACAGTTTTGACAAGACTTTTGACCATTTCTGTAAAATGCCTAAGTTTAGCAAAAATTTTAATTTGGGGTACAACACTATGACATTCCAATATTTTTATTTATCGATTTGGTGTTTTTTAGATTTGTGAGTTTCTAGATGTTTAATTGGATTCATATTTGCATGTATGATTTTATATGTACAAACACCTAAACTTGACCACTTGTGTTTGTCAATTTCATCCTATATTCTGTCAATTTTATCCTATATTCTATCTAATTCTCCTTAATTTGTATTAATTAAATAATATTTTATTATGTAATTACTATTGACAAGATATAACCTAATTCTTCCAAATTCCTAAAGTAATTAATTAATTTAATTACTTCTCACCTTCACCCCTATCCTTCCATAAATTAAATATATTTTTTATTTATTTAATTTACTCATCACAATCCCTCACATAAATTAAATAAAAATTATTTAATTCCCCTTTTCTCTTTCCAAATGTCCCATCCTCCAATTTTTTCCACTTTTCCACTAATCACCTACCTTTAATCCTAATATTCACCTACCCCTCCCCCTAATCATTTACACATTCCTAATCCTAGGATTAGGAAAGGGCTAATCCCTTTTCATTTATTTCCTAGATCCCCTCACACTCCCTTTTGAGAAAACCTCCATGTACTTTAGAAACATGGGTATTTCTTCCAAAAGTACCCAAAAATAATTTTAAATTCCTTTATTCACCTCCCTATCATACATTGGAAATGTAAGACAAGCAAAGATTTTATGACCTTGATCCTCTTCATATCCCCATGGTGCCTTTTGAGGTACCATCTCCCTCTCAAGCCCTCACATGGTGACACTTGTCACAATCCTAGGGATTGAGAGATTCTCTTTCACATCTCCTCTCATGACACCACTTGGCAACATTTTATGAGTTTATATATCTCAACCATCCCTAACCATCGATCTTCTCCCACTCAATCCTAGCCCTCCATCCATCATTCCTCACTTCATATGCTAAAAACTTAGCCATTTTGAAGGATCTTTTAACTTTGAGCAATTTAGTAATGTTATGCTGCCAAAATTATGTTGAACACACATCCAAATTGATCATCCAGGGGAAACCTACACATCGAGAGCTACAACATACTAGTTTTTAATTGAAACCTATGAAGGTTTGAGCTCTCTTTTTCCCTAATCTGATTGGTGTTTGGATTCTTGTGTTTGTTTGGTTTATATTGCAATTTCCATTCGGTTTAAGTATATTTTCCTTGTACACATTTTGTTCTCCTATTTATTATATTTCCTCCATGTTAGGGCATCCTTACAAAGTCCTAAAATAAAAAATATTGACCATTTATCCCCTAATTCTTCCAAATTCCTAAAGTAATTAATTAATTTAATTACTTATCTCACCTTCACCCCATTTCCTTCCATATATTAAATAAATATTTCTATTTATTTAGTTTACTCATCACACTCCCTCACACGATTTAAATAAAAATTATTTAATTCCCCTTTTCTCTTTCCAAATATCCCATCCTCCTATTTTTTCACATATCCCATATTTCATCTACAGTAATTAAATAATATTTTATTATTTAATTAATATTGGCCATTTATCCCCTAATTCTTCCAAAGTCCTAAAGTAATTAATTAATTTAATTACTTATCTCACCTTCGCCTCCTTTCCTTCCATAAATTAAATAGACACTTCTATTTATTTAATTTACTCATCACACTCCCTCACATGAATTGAATAAAAATTATTTAATTCCCCTTTTCTCTTTCCAAATAGCCCATCCTCCAATTTTTCCCACTTGTCCACTAATCACCTACCTTTAATCCTAATCTTCACCTAACCCTCACCCTAATCCCTTTTCATTCATTTCCTATCTGCTCACACACCTTCCTCATTAATTTTTCCCTTTTGGGAAATACCACATGTACTTTGGGCACATGGGTCTTTCTTCCAAAAAGTACCCAAAAGGAATTTTAGATTCCTTTATTCCCCTTTTCCTACATTGGGAATGTAATACAAGAAAGGAATTTATGACCTTGATCTTCTTTATATCCCCATGGTACCTTTTGAGGTACCATTTCCCTTTCAAACCCTCACATGGTGACACTTATCATAATCCTAGCTCCTGAGAGATCATCTCCCTCACATCTCCTCTCATGATGTTGCTTGGCAACATCTCATGAGTTGATATTTCTCATCCATCCCTAACCATTGATCTTATCCCACTCAAACATATCCCTCCATCCATCATTCATCACTTTCTATGCCAAAAAAATAGCCATTTTGAAGGATCTTACAACTTTGATCAATTTAGTAATGTTATGTTTCCAAAATTCTATTGAGCACACATACAAATTGATCATCCAAGGGAAATCTACACATTGAGGGCTACAATGTACCAGGTTTTTGTCAAAATCTATGGAGGTTTGAGCTCTATTTTTCCCTAATCTGATTGTTATTTGGATTCTTATGTTTTTTTAGTTTTTATTGCAATTTCCATTTGTTTTAAGCATATCTTCCTTGCACACATTTTGGCACACTTGGTGGGACCCACGTCATGATTCTACTAAAAATTTAAAGTTTGTTTGGTTAGTTTTTTCTATAGGTTTTGCACAGGGGTGGTTGTGCTCCTAGTTGAGTGGATCTACTCTATAAATGGGTAATTCCCTTCCTAAAAATGTGGTTGCACTTTAACCTTTCAACACCCAGACACCCTTCCGAAAAATAGGTGGACCTATCTCTGCAAATGTGATTCCACTCTAGAAGGTTGAATCTACATGCATAGGGGTAATTCTACTCGAAAAGGATGAATTTTCCTACATAGGAGTGATTCTAATCTTGGTTGATTCCACTATAGAAGGTTATTCCACCTACATAGAGGTGATTCTACACTTGGGTGATTTAACCTATAGATAGATTATTCTAATCAAGAAATGCAATTAGCAGACCTGCAAGTAATGTGAGTGCATATTTGACAATAATTTGCTAACTTGCTAGTGTTCTTGTGATCTCACTATTTTTTTTTTGTAGCCTCGAATAGTTCAAGCCTAGCATATAAGACTACTAACATATGCTCTCTCCTTGCACCATTTAGTTAACATAGGGATCAAAAATCACAAATTGACCTATCTTTTTGTGTTAGCCCAAGAGTGCTAGTTTACACATATGCTCTCTCCTTATTCTTCGTGTGAGCTTGGAGATAAAAAAATTCCTAGCATATCCTTCCCTTTAGGAGACCTTCTTAGGTATTTCATCCCCCTATGGATGACCTCAACCACATGAATCAGTGGGCATATAATGGGGGAGAATGAAATTTGTACACCAATCTAGTTGTGTTGTGTTTAGCGAAGCTCTCATACTTAGGTGATATTGAGCTAGGAGTGCCAGGTTAGTCTAAATGACTTGAATGATGTTTCCAAACCATGCTTGTGATAGACTAGTGTTCATGGACATTCCTCATGTATCCTCTTGGTATTTAGAGGATGCATTAGATATCCTATTTTAACCTGCTTAAGACCTTTTAGTCATTTCCTACCATAGTGCAGGGTATAGTATCATGCTCAAAGCTACTCACCATGTATCTCCATGAGTAGAGATAGGATATCTTTGGGTAAGGTGTCAATACCTCCAAAGAAAGGGAAAAGGTGATACCTTGTTCCACTAGATCCCTATCTATCAACTCTTGACCGAGAGATGATTTGCACTAATATTGATATATTAGCCTTTGGGCTAGTGGGTCTATATTAGGTTAACACTCCCACTTGACTAATCTAGGTTTGTGTAATCTAGTGTGTCTTCTTATGATTACTAGTGTGTTTCTATTATTCCATCTTGTCCATATTGATTTATCTTTTGTATTTTTCCTTTATAGTTTGTTCATCATCTTTAGTTAGGTAATTTTTCCTTATTCTTGGATGATCTCATATCTAAACGGGTGGATCCACTCTGTTCATGGGAAATTCTTCTCTTTGGGCTTAGTCGATCATCCTTGGGTGATTTCTCCCTATGCATTGGAAATTTCATTTTACTTGGGAAGATCTTTTTATCCTTGGTATAATCCTTTTTGGGTGGATGCGCTCTGTACTTGGATGATTTGGCAATCCCTAGATAGATTCATTGTTAATGGGTGATCATGCCAATAGGTGATCTTGTCTTTTCTAAGTGATTTCACTCTATTAACGAGTGATTTTTCAAGCTAATCCATCAAGTCAAGTTATACATTTAATTGGATTTGTTCTATACATATGCGATTCTAAATTTGGGCAGATATTCTTTTGGGAGGATGTCATGTTCTTGGGTGATCTTGTAGTTAGGCAATTTCATTGTTGGGAAGTTCTACTCTATGGATAGGTGATCCTATCCTTGGGAAAATACATTTATAAATAGGAAGATCGACACTATTCTTGGGTGAATATGTTCCCTATATAAAATATAGAGAGTAAATCATCTTAGCTAGAGGTAGCCTATATTATGATTCCTAAGCCAATTTTGTAATCTAAATATTTTTTGCATCCATACATTGCTCATATCAATCATTTTCGTCACACCACCCATTTTAAAAATAATCAAATTATCACTATATTGGCACAAGGACATACCTAAACATGCATTATCAATATCCTCATCATCCTACATCTAAACCTAGCCTCCTAGCACTTGTTTGGGAACTTCAAAATATTAATACCATCATCCTCATCATGCTTTCTTAGGAATGTTTCCTATCCTAAGTTAGTAATATTTTTCAACTAAATCAACTTGCCTTGAGAAAGAGACATATTTTGTGTCAAAATCAATTGTTCTTGAGAACATTGGTTATCTCAAGTATAATCCCATCATCTCCATCTATTGTGCTTGATAACATAGCCTATCTCAAGTATCAATTGAATCAATCATCATCAACCTAAGTTTTCAAATTAAATCAGAGTGCTAAATTAACCACCAAATTAGGCATTCAATCAATTTTTTTTGTTCATTTCCTTGGGCTTGGAATCATCATCATCTTTCAATCCTATCATCCTTGCATCTTTCATGCCCATCACCACCCAATTACAAATCAAGAAAATCAAGGAACAACAACAACAATTTCATCAATCGTCATATGTTTCCAACTTTCCTAGTAGCAGAGAATCTCAACACACCAACATCCAACACTGATCATTGAATCCAACTTATCCCCATGACCTTGTGTCCATTGAGGAGGAAATGGTTTCTCAATTAGAACTCACTCCTAGTCTCTAGGAGTACTACAATAATCTCACCAATGTTTGCATGACTTATCGCCTTATAAATGTACATTTTGAAGCCATCCTCACTAAGCTCCTCATGCAAGGCACCAAGCCTCCATGAGGATTCAATGTAAATCAATATTTAGACACAATTTTACCATCAACTCCTCAAGCTCCTCCTGAAAAATCCTTGGACCATACCAAATTTTGGGAATGATGTAGTGATATAGGTTCCTCCCTCTCCCATATTAATTTGAACATTAGGATTTGGGTTGAGCCTTAGTCCTTTTCATGGTCCTAATCCTACATCATCCAAATAGTTCTAGGGTCCAATACCCCATAACATCAAAAATCCTACTTCATAGATATCAGTTCACCCTCCACCTCAAGGGAATATGATGGTTCATGTGACCAATGAACACACATCAACACCCTATCATGTTCCTCTTGTGTATTTTCAACTGGTATATCATAGATCTCATACCCCCATACAAACTTCTTCTTAGATTCCACCTCAATCTCATCTTAATCCTCCACACTCATATATCTCTCTACGATACCATCAATACCCTACATTAGCACCTCTTGTGGATCCTCTTATCCAATGAGATCCTTACCATTATCATCCTCCCATTAATCCACATCATACTCAACCTACTTATATCTCACATGATCCTATAGTACATCAATCATATCCCCCTTAACCACTGCCATGCCCCTCATACAATCATAACAACCCCCACAATATTATATTGATCCTCAATCACAACATCCCACACAATCCTATGGGGATGCCCTCCAATACTCCTCTCACTATCAATATTAGCCACCCCATCACTCTCCTAACAACCCTATCAAACCACCATCATATTCCCATCCTCCACAACAACAATCACATCATAATCAGTTTCAAAAACAAGTCTATTCATCTCAATCATCACAACATCTATCATACTTCAACACTCAACAAAACCATCATACAATAATCCACCTCCTAATCAACCTCATCATCTTCCACCTCCATAGAATCCATACACCAACCAACCGAGTTCTAATTTGGCAGTTACTCCCTCATCCACAACACCTAATCGAGAATGGGAGGAAATGAAAGCTGCACTTAGGACTTGCAAGCAGGGAATACTAAGAAATCCTTTAAATTTGAGGAATTGTGCCCATATATCTTTGATCACACCATTGTGACCAAATCCTCTCCCAAACATTTTGAAATTCCCAAACTTGAAAAATATAGAGGGAAAGGTGACCATCATGATCATACCAAAGAATTCTACCCACTTCATTTTTTCCCCTAAATATTGGGTGGATAAGCATTGGACTAGTTCTTACATCTTCCTCAAGGTTGCATTTCTACCTTTGTAGATTTATCCAAAAAAATTGTAGCCCATTTCTCCTATAATCTTGAATATGAGGTCAACATGCTTGACCTATGTACTAAGAAAAAAAGCATGGGAGAAATTTTCACAAGCTATTTACAAAGGTGGAGATCCAAAGCTAGTCATCTCTCATGGACCTTACCTTAAAATAAATTGGTGAATATATTTGTTGAAAATTTACACGTGGAAATGGATTTTCATTTGCACATACATAATGCATCCACATTCAATGATATCATTGAGAAAGGTGTCACCATTGAGAAGGCACTTGTAACTAAGGGTTTAGTCAAAATATATAAAGAAAACAATGATAAACCCTCTAATGATAAATCCCACTTTTGGAACAAGAACAAGAATATTGTCAATGATGGTGTAACTAATACAAAAACATATCTAGATGGCTAATACCTCTCAAACCAATCAAAATGTTCCTACCTTGTCTACTACAAATATAATATATGTTCCCCAAGGAACACCCTAACCTTCTAATCAAGGCAATGCTAAACGCTCTTTCACTCCTTTAGGAGAACCCCTTGATGTGATGTTTCATAAGATAGTCCAAGCTAAGGCAATCACCTATCTAGTTACACAACCTTTAAATGACACTAAACTAAAGCCTAATTGGTTTAAATAAAATGAGTATTTTGATTATCATAGGATCAACGGACACTCTACCAATAAATATGTGAAGCTCAAGAATTATGTCTAAGACCTCATTGATAGAGGTGACATTACCTTGGAAAGAAATAAATCCTCGTCTAATTCTCAACTATAGATATACCAAAATTCTTTTTTGAAACACTCCCAAGGACCTAGCATATCCCATGCCAATGTTGGTTTGAACAATTCCCAAAACAATAGGCAAAGCAATTAGACTAATAATGTTGATTACACTAGGGTCCCCTTTAATTATAATTATGTGGTTGGTTGCATCATGCAAGTTGATCCACATGTCTCCATGATTAGAGTAAAATCCAAAGAAATTTAATGTGCATTCACCACTCAACAAGGTCACATCACCATACCAAGACCATATAATGCTCCCCAACTGCCTCCAATAAGTCCGCATTATAATATTCTGAGTCATATTAGAAAAACCCCCATAAAAATGTCTAATTTAGAACTTCTAAAGTCTTCTTACATCCACCAAGAGATCCTCATAAAGGATTTACAAGAAGCCCACATCCCTACTAACATTAATACCATGCAATTTCAAGCATTAGTAGGACACCATTCAACCACTTATTAGTTGGGATTTAGCCAAAATGACATGCCTCCAATTGACCCATCCCATAATCACCCATTACAAATTGAAGTCCTCATTTCCAAGAAAAAATTAAAGAGTGTCCTATTTCATAATGGTTCATCCCTTAATTTTGTACATTGAAACTCATAAAAAATAGGTGGGGTATACTTACGTTGACTTAGGTAATCAGGTAATTTTCATCAAAGCATATGACAATGCAAAGTGATATTCAGATGGAACTATTTGTCTCCCTATTCAAGTTGGTCTAGCATTACAATATACCACATCATGTCATTGATCTTGACCTCCCATACAATCTCCTCCTTGGTCTCCCATGGATTCATGCCATGTAGGTCATTGCTTCCACGTACCATCAAAACCTCAAGTTCCCCCATAATAGCATTGATGTTACCATCCATGCTAATCCTCATCCTTTTGAATATTTTCATGCTCTTTAGGCCACTTTCCCTCTCTCTTGACATCGCCTGGGGGTCAAATTTGTGCCTTCCAATGCAACTTTATCCTCGTCCTATGTTGATCCTAACACTTTTTCCATTCCATCCAATCCATCTACTCTCCTTGAGTCTACCTTCTCCAAGGTCAATATCAATGATAAAGGTTGTGGGGAATATGAAATGAGCATCAATTTTAATGTGGGCTCCATGCCTCTTTCTTCACATACCTTTGGAAGGCCATCTCACTCGAAGAAGCCACAAGCCTCAACAACAAAATTTTTGGGGTCTATCACTTTCCAATATCTGGGTACTTTGGAACAAGAGAAATTTGAGGAAAATATCAGTCAATGGGTATACCAAGAAGAACCCAAGAGCTCTACTATGCTCTTGGAATATTTTCAAGGAACTGATCCTATCCCTCACTAGATGGCTCAAAGGGTCAATTATAATCAAGGAAAAGGATTGGGGGAAAATGAACAAGGTATACTCCTACCTATAGAGATTCTCGCTAATGATAAACATGAAGGACTTGGGTATGATTCTCAGCAAAATAAGCCCTCTATATCACCAAGTACTTCTAATAATGTCACTTTATATTCTATTATTGTTAAATATATCACAAAATAAGTCATTAAACTCTCCTACGATGATTTGGATGTCTCCTCCCTATTCTCTACGACCATCCTTGTTATTAACCTTCCACTTCGTTACCCTAAACTCATTGATTGGGAATAATATGGATCCACACACCTTGACATATTTCAAAATGATGAGGCATTTATTTAATTTATGGGTTTGTGTGAGGGTATCCCTTGTGGGGATCATATATTAGGTTTTTTCTACACACTTGATAAACATGCCTACTTTGGGAAAGATGAACTCATTAGCTGCAAAAGTAAAAATCAAGAAAATAATTCAAGGTATTTTGGTGAAAACCTCCTTGAGGCACTTCTAGACCTATCAAAACTAAAAATAAAGGATGTATCCTCTAATGAAAACCTCCTTGAGGTGTTATAGGATGAGGATGTTCATCTTCCCCTCATGGATACACTACAACTAGAGAATTCTCTCATTCTGATAGAAGAGACTCAAGAGATCAACCTGGGTACTACAATTGAACCATGACTCACATATGTGGCAACCTCTTTGTCAACAAATGAGTATTAAATATTTTTTTCAATTATTCAAATATTTTCTATTAGCTTTGCATGTTCTTATTCAGATATGTTGAGACTTGATCCTGCATTATTGGTTCACCACCTAGTTATTCATCCAAATGCCAAACTTGTCAAGAAAAAACTCCACAAAATGTATCCTCAAGTTGCATTATTGATCTAGTTTGAGCTAGAAAATCTTTTGGAAGTTCATTTCATTCAACCCTTCAATTATTCTGATTGGATCTTCAAAATTGTTCTTGTTTCCAGGTTGACTGGGGGCATCTGCATCTACATTGATTTTAGATATTTAAACAAAGCTTACCCAAAAGATGATTTATCGCTTCCTAATATTGGAATCCTTGTGTATTTGATGGTGGGTCATGTTATGTTTTCATTAATGGACAATATCTCAGGCTATAACCAAATCTGCATTGCAGTGGAGGATCAACACAAAATAACCTTTACAAATCCATGGGGAACCTTCTTCTAGAAATTCATGCCCTTTGGTTTGAAGAATGTTGGTGCCACATATCAATGTGCCATGGTGTTCATCTTCTATGACCTCATCCATATCATTATGGAAGAATGTGTGGATAATTTTATGGATAATTCAAAGACTCGAGAAGAAAGCCCGATCATTCTTGAACATATCTTCACTCAATTAGAGAAATATCAATTGTGGCTCAACCCAAATAAGTGTGTATTTAGTGTCATGTCAGGTAAAATACTAGGTTCATAGTGTCTAGGAGAGGTATTGAGGTTGATCCCACTAAATTCAAGGAAATTATGGATATTCCTCCTCTAAGTATGCTTAATCAATTGAGAAGTTTGTAAGACAAACTACAATCCATCCATAGGTTCATAGCTCAACTTGTAGATAAATATCAACCTTTCAATCATCTAATTTTCAAAGACACCGCATTTAAATGGCATGTTTCATGACAATAAAGTCTTTGACAAGATCAAATAATATTTGGCGAATCCACCCATCCTTATTTCTCCTATATCAGACAAACCATTATTGTTGTACATTTTAGCTACCTCAATGGCACTAGGCACACTTCTTGCACATCATGATGAGAATGGGAAAGAACGACTGGTGTACTATATCAATCATACATTTATTGACTATGAGCTTAATCATACACCTATGGAAAATGCATGCTTGGTATTGGTATTAAATTATCAGAAGCTCATGCATTACATGCTCAGTCATTCCATTAAGCTCATTTCTAAAGTTGACCACCTCAAACATCTTTGGTTGTCCATATGGATAAATGGGCCATGCTTCTTAGTGAGTTTAATATTGAGTATGTTGATAGAAAATAAATTAAAGTTCAAGTTATCATAGATTAGCTAACAAATTCTCCTCTATTGGATACTTATCCATTGATCATGGAATTTCTAGATGAGTTCATTTTCACTGTTACTAAATAGGCTCTATGGAAGTTATTTTGATGGTTCATTTACCCAACATGGATCAGGTGTGGGTATTCTCTTCATCACCTCTTAAGGTATTTTATACTTAAATCATTCAGGTTAGCCTTCCCATGCATAAATAATATTACAAAATATGAGGCTTTCATCACTAGTCTGAAGATAGTCATTCAATGGAATATTAGTCAACTACATGTCTATGGTGATTCTTAGCTCATCATTAAGTAGGTCAATAACAAATTCCAAACTAAGGATGATAAATTTCTTCCTTATAATAAATGGTCAATGATTTCAAGAATTAATTTAGATACATCCAGTTTGAACACGTCCCTCATCTTCAAAATAAAGCAACTGATATAATGGCTACTATTGGGTCCTTATTGGACATGCCCCTTGATAGCCATGAATGTGAATTCCTGGTTGAACAACTTTCTATGCCTACCTATGATATCTTGGATATAAAAATGTTGTGTCAAATCATTGGTCCCCAATCTCCCTAGTATCATAACATATACACACTCCTTCATGACAACATCTTATCACCCAAACTCACTTTCCAACAACATCAATCAATTATCCAATTTTCATCCCATTTACAATCCTCAAATGAACATTATATCATAGGGTATATGATGGCTCCTTATTGTGATTTTTAAACACTATGAAAGATAATTCGACATTACACAAAGTGAATAGTGGTATTTGTGGGGCTCACATAGGTGGTGTGCTCCTTGCAAAGAAGCTTCTTCAAACAGGATATTATTGGCCTACTATGGAGCATGATACATGTGAGTATGTTAAGAAATACGTTCCTTGTCAGCAACATATAGATTTTATACGTGCATCATCTTAGTATTTACAACCTATTACCTCACCATGGCCCTTCTCACAATGGGGTCTTGATTTAGTCAGCAAGATACATCCCTGCTTGTCCAATGGACACACCTTCATCATCACTGCCACTAAATATTTCACTAAATGGGTGGAAGAAATCCCACTCACCCTCATCATTGACCTCCAAATTCATCTTATATCATATCATCTATCAATATATTATCCCATCCTCTATCATTATCAACAACAATAAACCCTTTAAAAACCAATATGTGAGACAACTTTGTGAGAAATTCCACATCCAACATCATTGGTCCACTCTATATTACCCTCAAGGTAACGACCAAGTTGAGGACCCCAATAAAAACTCAATCAAAATTCTTAAGAAATTTTTCAATGACACTGGTTGCAACTGGAATCTCCATCTAAATCTCATACTTTGGGCTTATCATAATAGCATTCATGCCCCTATCGATGCCACTCCATATTCAATAGTCTATGGTGCCAAAGTTATCTTACCAATCAAAGTTGAACTCCCATCTCTACACATATCATTGAAGAATAAAGTATTGAGTTGCATGTCTGATTCAATTAAAGATTTTGGATGAAAGACACTTCAACGCCTACAACCATCTCCAAGCTTATCAAAACAAGTTAAGAAGAAGCTATAACATAAATATTAGACCTCACCAATTCCAACTTGGTGATCTTGTTCTTAAAGAGAATGTGAAGACCCAACTGGATTGAGAGAAGAAAGGAAATTTTGAGGCCAATTGGTTGGATCCTTATATCATTACAACAAAATATGTTCCAAGGGTATATCAGTTGGCTACTCTTGATGGTGAACCTCTAGATGAACCTATCAACATAATTCACCTCAAAAAATTTTATTCCTAAATCAGTTGAGCTATCCCACCTTTCAAAAATTAGAAAAACTCAAAAACAAACAAAAGGTTTCACAAAGAAAAAAAAATAGCAAAGAGAAATAAGTCATCCTATGGTGAAAACCACCGGTGGTAGCACCTTGGACAAGTATGTTTGGTGAAAACTTGGAAGCTGGCATCATTTTTATGGGACAAAATCACTATCTACCTCATCTCCCCTTTTCCATGTGCTTTCATACATCTGATTACCACTCACATCTTTTGCATAATATCCATTTCCATCTACACCATACCTGTAACCTATCCCGATCCCCCCATCCATATCATGGTATATATTGGTTGAACATCTAAGGAGTTGGATTTACTATCCCAAATTTCTAATCTCCATTCATTTATTTTGGACTACACCTCATGGATCCTAATGCACTTCTAATCCTCAACGTTCTTTTATTGATTATGCTTTCGTTAGTTTTCATGAGTTTTATATAGTATACATAGTGTTAGTCTTGTGTCGTCAGGGTGATCCCACAATAGTGGTTTACAATTTTTGGCCAAACTGGACACTAAAATTATTATTTTTAACTAAATCTTCACATTCAAGCACCTATAGCGGCTAAACCATGAAGAATTTGAAGATGATGTAAACTAGAGTCTCGTCACATTTTGTCTATAGATTTTAAAATATTTTTTAAAATGTTTGGAATCAGATTGCTTCTTTTTCCATCTCCCACAAAAAATGGTTTTTTCAAAAAACATTTTTAAAAAGTACGACATAAGCATAATTTTTTCCATGAAGGATAAAATTCTAATTCTTTCAAATTTATATTTGTAACTCCAATATATAGTGCTTCCACTTGGTTAGATTTTTTTTATTGAATATTTTTTATTTAATCAAGTTTCAAGTCAAACCAATTACAATTTAGACATAGCATGACCGTATAACATAACTTTTTTTGTATATATCAAAATTCAATTTTTTTTTTGTTGGATCAAGGACTTCAATATCTGGTGTACTCATATTTTCAATTTTTTTTTTTTGATAATCTGCTATTTTTCCACGTGTAAAAAAGAGACCTTCATTTTCGATGAAAAACCTATGTTTAATAAAACTAAAAAAACAAATACATAATAAAACCAAAACATATTAAAATTATATTCTTTGGAGAGCTCGTTCTGAGGACTACTTGATTCCAATTGGATTTGTGAAGATTCCTCCATTTTCATCCTCAACCCGAGCTCCAAAGTGCCAAAATCTAGGTTTTTTTGGTGTCTCAGGGGGGGATGAGGAATAAGGGGGTTCATTCGAACCAGGGTTCATTCGAACCCCCCTTCTATAAGGGGTTTTGTTGGATTTTTTGGCGGGAAAGAATTAAAAGGGTTCGCCCAAACCCAAGTTCTAGCGAACCCCTAATGGGTTCAGTCAAACCAATAGGTTCGTACGAACCCCTAAAATCAAGTTTTTTGCCATGCATTCATTTTTTGTGAGTTTTCCTTCCTCACTTCAATTGTAAACCACTATTGTGGCTTCACCCCATCATCTAGGTCCATCATTATATATACCTATCACTTGGTCTTATCCTTATGTCCATTGTGTCACCAAGATCCCTTATCAAGTTGGTACTTCAACAAAATACATTCACCCATTTTGGTTTCAGGTATCTTGACCATCCTTTGTCATAAGATTCTTAGGTTCTATCTCATCCATCTTTGGTCTTTGCATGATATATTGTTCCTCACATCAGATCACATCGATCTACCTGTTGTCCTTATGGTAAAAAATATTTTAGATCTCTTATTATTTTTGGGTGCTTTCAAATCTTCATTTATCTTTCTTTGAGCTTCCTCCTCTACCTACACAAGGTTGCCATGATCCATCATATCATGGTGTGCTTCGATGGGTAGAAATAGGGGCAGGTCTTGAATTTTATTTATTATGTTTTCCTGGTTACCTCACATTGTATCCATCAAGATCTATTATGATCTAGTATTATGTTGGGGCATCCTTTTGTGCTTGTGGTTTTATAACATCAGCCCTACCAAATCCCTTTACTTCTTTGTAGGATGTTGGACTAACCTATTTTTTTGTTACATCAATCCTATACATGTGATACAAAGTCACCCCGGTTCCTTACACCTTGGTGCATAGTATCCCATGCTAAATCAAATTAAGTGCTCACTACATGGAAGTCTAATTTATAGTACTAAATTTCTCAATTGTGGCTTCTATCCTACCATCCACTATCCTTATCTACTTATCTTCCATATTCATTACCATCACCCTTTTCCTAATAATTGAGTTTTGAATGTTTGAATGTGTGCCTCTTTTGTATTTCCTATTAGGTTTGTCTTATACTTGGTTGATACACTATGGTTTCCACCTATCATTCACCCATATTTTACCATTTCATTATCATTTATATCACATTAAGTTGTTTAGAAATTATTATTCTAAGAATCTTTTATTATTTTCATTATTATTTAAATCACATTAAGTTGTTTATAATTTGTTATTCTAAGCATCTTTTATCATTTATCATTTAGATTGCATTAAGTTGTTTAGAATTTGTTATTCTAAGCATCTTTTCCCATTTACATTATCATTTATGTTGTATTAAGTTGTTTAAATTTTTTATTCTAAGCATATTTTCTCATTTCCATTATCATTTAGGTTGCATTAAGTTGTTTAGAATTTTTTATTCTAAGCATCTTTTCTCATTTATATTATCATTTAGGTTGCATTAAGTTGTTTAGAATTTATTATTCTAAGCATATTTTATCATTTTTTCTTATCATTTAGGTTGCATTATATTGTTTAATCATTTATAGACATCATGTAGCATCACATATTATCCATTCATATTAATTACGCATTTATCATATACATCCATACATAACATGCATTCATCATTAGGATATCCATAGATATAAATTATCACAATATCATTAGGATTCATATAAATACATGCATATTCACCCCTGCATCACACATGTGATTAGTATGCACCACATCCTCACAACATACATATAGTTGTGTCTTGCATCACCACTCATCAACACACAATCAATAATAACATTACATGCATCGTCATAGTATCTGAAATGAAGAAAAATGGAGTCCTTAAGTTTAATATTCAAAACCTAGGGTCAATCCCACCTTTTTCTAGGATTTCATTAGGATGAAAATCAATAAGGTGTATAGATTGAATTACAACCATGAAGGTGAGTCAATTAGACTTGGATCTGATCCTTTTGAGCCTTAGAAATGGATTAGAAATGATTTAGAATGATTAACTTAATTAAACTATATAACCTAATTTGATAAATGTAATATTCCAAAAACACACAAATGGAAACAATAATTTACAAATGAATCTGGCAAGTGTCATGTGGTGTGCACCTATCACCAACATTTGGATCTAGCATGCATAAAGGGAATTAGTCACTCAAGTGCATATGGGTCTTTGTAAGCCTTGCCAAAACTTCAAAGCTTGACCTTGTAGCTTTTTGTTTTCTCTTTGTTTCTTTCCCTACAAACCTTCCATCTTTGAATTTGTACCTACAATAAATCTACAAAATAGATGATTTGGGGTGGCTATATGGGGATTTTCCTCATTAAAACCCCTATTTTGGTATTTAAACCTCCACAAATAGCCAAAGAGTTGATAAAAGACAGTGTGTGAGACCTAACCTTATGTGTGCCTAAGTTTGTTATGAGCTAAAATGCAAAATAAGCCCTAATAAAGTGTATTAGAGAGAGATTCCTATATGAAAATGACAAGATCCAATTAGGGAGAAATCAAACACCCTAACTAAATCTGAAATGCAATGATACCTTGCTTTGGGCTGCAAGAGAGATGAATATTGAAGATGAGAACACTTAGGAAACAATTCATTAGGTTGAGGGAAGTGGCCAAATGTATCTCCCAAACCTAAAATGCATCATGTTCTTCCATAGGCATAAACCTTCAATCATGTGATAATGCTTGATCAAATCTCCAACTATGCTTGAAACCTACAAATTAAAATATGTATTATGAAATATGTTGCTCAATTTTGCTTGATTAAATGTTGTCTCTTATGTTCTAGTTTTAAAATGGTGAAAAGACTAAATATTTATAAGTATTTCTCCAATTTACCAAAAAATAGATCTCAAAAGTCGACATTTGAAATTTGAAATTTGAATGTTAAAATGTCACCAACAACACACCAAAATTCAAGTCTTGGATAGAAAGGGGGGCCGGAATATGGGTCTTGGCCCAAATCTCTAGGACATTAAGTGTCAGGATCAAAATAATAATCGGTTGCATTTATTCAATGCTTGCAATTTTGTTGAAAAATGATAAAAATAGTCTTTGGAATGCATAATAAAGTGAATTAGGGCCTATTTAGGAGGTTTTAAAAATGCATAAATGCAAGGATCACTAAAATAGGTCCAAACTAAGCATGAAATTATACTATCACTTACAAGGGAGTACAATTTTTTATGCTACATTTAACCCCCAATTTAGCAACCATATGACACTATGTGCATATGCAAGCTAAAGTACTGAAAGTAAATCATGCTACATAAAAAGGATACTCATATGAATATTATGATTCATTTGTGAATGGGAGAATGAATCCCCCGATGTAGTCATCTACAAAACCGTAATGTTAGGAATCACCTCCTATAAAACTGATTTGTTAGCTATTTGAAATCATCTTATACTTTCAAATAATCATGTCAACTTCTACAAAGAACCAAATTCAAGGGTATATGTATGCCCTCCTGATTCTTCTTACTTTCTGGAGGTGGAATCATGGTAGCAATCTAACCACATTGAATTGCTAGGTTTATTGATGGAAATGCATATGATAGGGTTATGAGATCAGAACACCATCTATCAATAAACAATGAATCCAACACAACAAATGACATCAAAATAAAGGTTCACTAGCCCCCATTATGGTGATTTGAATGGAATGTGCTATTAAGAATTTTCACTATATATTAGTGAAAAATCATCGTTTTGACCATCATTTTCACATTTAATATTTAGAGAGATTTTGAGAGAGATATTTTCTTGCAAAGGAGTGAATATGTTGATTTGATGACCATACAAGCCCCTGAGACTAGATTTCCTACAAGAAAAGGTTGCGGAGGGCACCATCACACCCATGGTGAGTTTCTTGTACCTTCTCCCTATGATTTACCTTAATATTCTACACTATTTTAAAACATTTTTCAAAAATTATGGCCCATGGGTCCAAACTAGGCGATAGTGTCTACTTTGGGCGACCCTATCCCAAAATGGCACCCCTATCCCATAATGGTGCCTATGTCCCAAGTTTTCCTTACTTTTCTTTTAACTATTCAATTTCTCATTTTCTCATGTTATTGATTACTTTCTTTGCTTTTGACAAGGCCCACCACGTGCTCGATAGCATTTGGGAGGATGATTGTCTTCCCTTCTTAGAGAGCAGTTTACATGGCTTACTTAGGAGGAGGAATGAATTCTTCACACTACTGGATTGTAATAGATATACCTCATGCCTCCTATGAGGTACCATGATTCTATGATTATGACATTGGTTGATTGGTGGAACGTGGATACATCTACATTTCCTCTCCCAATAGGGGAGATGATAGTTACACTTGAGGACATTCATCGTTTATTTAGATTACCTATTCAAGTTGAGACCATTCATTTTAATGAGTTTTGTACACATCAATATATGAGACATGATATTTAGTAATTAGTTTCCACATATTTCCCATTGACTCTTGATCTCACATCAAGCTCAAGTGGATCCTATATGCTGATGTTCCCTTGGTTTTTCAAATCATGTGCATCACCATTGCCTTAGCTCTAGCACCTGATGGATGAGGTGCACACCTTGATGGGGGCCTTGTCCACACTATACAAGAGATGGAGGATAATCTTGCAGTGTATGTTTGAGGATTGAGTATGCTCACCCATCTATATTTATGATCTTGGATGCTTTTTAGATCGGGAAGCTCAGAGTATTCTTCATTGTATAGTTATTCAAGTATGGGCATTTGAGCATATTACATGTACTAGGTTGACCAATTTTCCTATGAGAATGACATTTAGTTATCCATGATCCTTCTATTATACACTTAAACAGCCCTGATAGTGTGAAGATTTGTTGCACTAGAGAGTCACATTTGATCATCTAGAGGATGATGACATAGTATGGAGATCGTATCAAACTTTACAATAGTGGTCAGGTCTTACACAACAGTTAGCCTAGATGCATTGGGATATGATACTAGTTAGATGACATGATTATACCATTATTCCATTTTATTATGATCATGTGATGTGACAGTTTGGTCAGATATAGATAGCACCCAGCCTACGGCCTACATTCCTAAGATCTACATGTAGCGGTGCTAGACCAAGAGACACCCACCATCCCACACTCACGGATGCCACTCCTAGTGACTCATAGGATGAGGAGAAATATGCACCCCCAACATCTTACTTGGATGATGTAGGCACCTCAATTGCTTATGATAGGTGGTGGATGACAACATGACCTCAACGTATCTTCCCTGATGATCATCTTGCAAGCAATTCAAATCCTTTACCATATTAAGGGGATGAGAGAGAGGATAAGGGTGTGGATGGAGATATAAATTATGAGGGGGATATAGTAGAGGACTTAGAGGAGGAGGATGAGGATAACGACCAACAACGAATGAAAGAGGAGCCCGAGGAATTGGCAAAGACCGCAGATGCCCTTGAGGAGAGACCTATATCTCATCCTTGCATCACCCGAGCACATCCATCAACCAGAGTAGGAATCTAGTCTCACGAGAATGGAGAGAGAATCCATGCAACTCCCACCATACTTCCTACCCATTATAGGAGTCCCGACACGACACCCATAGTATCCTATCAAGATCCCAATTGGCGGGTTGGTGATGTTGTTTATTTTCTATGTATGATTAGATGTAATATGTTTATTGATTATATCTCATTCTAATTTATGTCATGTTTTTTTATTACAATTGGTATATGAGACTAACTTTACTTCTTTAGTCAAGTCATTGCAAGAATTATTCCACTGATGCCCCCACACCAGGTGACATACGTTGAGTATAGGTTGCCACCTAGTGCAAGGAACCATGTTGACTTGTTCAAGAATATATCTAGATGGAGAACATCTTAAGATGATGATATGAGGGTCATTTATATAGTTAGAGATGATATTGAGGAGGCTTGAGCTAGAGAGGAGCAAACGAGAGCTACACTTGAGGATCTCAGAGCTACATATGAGGAGCTTCAATCCAACCAAGTTCCTTTTGAGAGTGAGACATAGGATTTCATGTGGTCAACCTCAATAGGGTGCAAGTAGAGATTAGCAGGGTGCAAGCAGATAGGGATCAAATAGATCAGGAGTGAGTTGTAGCTCTCGTACGTGAGGGCATAGCCATAGGCCAAGTACAAGGCCTACAAGAGTGGGTGAGCTTTATGATCGGCTCCCAAACCACTGTCTCTCAATGGGCTCCACCACCACCACCAACCCCCAAGGAGCCTGGTAGCCATAAGCCCTCCTAGATGTATTACACTAAGACTCACCAAATTTTGCTATCGTGGTGACTATGTATAAAATTTATGATCTTATTATATATGAGTATGATTTTATTTCTATGTGTAACTATGAGAAAATTCTAGGTTAGCAAATTAGAGGCTAAATAAACTAAAACCCAAAGTAATAATGAAGAACATGGGAGGAAATAACATGAAAACAAGAAAGATATCACCTTAAGTCTTCAACCTCCATGATTGACCTCCATTACACCTTCTCTATTTGTTGAAATATGAAATTTTCCCTCAGATTTTGAGTGAGCAATATGTGACTATGCCAAGACCAAAGCAAATGTTGAAGGGTTTGATATGAAATGTACTACTATGCAACTATGCAACTAGTAAGTAACTATGATCTATGACTAAAATATGCCAAAATGCTAAGGTATCAAGAGTGCCTAAGACAAGATTGCATGAAAATGAAGATAGCATTAGGTCAAGTAAGCATGAAGTCAAGTAAGCATGAGGTGACAAAATGAGAACAAAATTCCCATTTTATAGAAAATGCAATTTTCGATGAATGGCCAAGATTGAAGATTGGAAAATGCCCTAGAACCAATGGACAAGATTCAATAAGACAACCCATAATTAGGGTTAGGGAAACATTAGGTCAAATTCAAAATGAATGCACAAGATTTAATTTGAGAAAATCAAATCAAGGGTTGACAATGCATGTGACAAGGAGATAAGATTGGCACAGAAAAATAGGTGGCTGGAAAATCAAATAATAATAGGAATTATTTGATTTAAGAGGGAAAGTTATTATTTTGAATTAAAAATTAATTTAATTCAAAAAGGTAGGACCATGTAACAGTAAATAATTAATTTAAATTATTTACTAAGAGAGAGAAAATAGAAAGTGGGACAATTTAAATAAATGATTTTATTTAAATTTAGAGGAAAAGTCTAATAAGACAATTAAATAATTAATTATAATTATTTAATTGGGGGTGAAGAGAATAAGGTGGCCAATAATTAAATAAATTAAGGAATTCATTTAATTATGAGAAGACATTCGACATTAATGACGTATTTAAATAAATAAAATTTATTTAATTATTTAAATAATCGGGAAGAATTAATGGACCAAGATAATTAAATAAATTTAAGAATTTATTTAATTATGGAAAGACATTAGAGGATTAGTGACACATTTAAATAAATAAATAAATAAGATTTATTTATTTAAATAATCAAGAGGAATAAAAGACATGATTTAATTAAATAATTATGAATTATTTAATTAATAGTTGAAAGTGGACCAAATGACATAATTAAATCTTTTAATTATGCTAGGATGAAAGTGGTGAAAATAGAGCTTGCAGGCCTAAGTCATTTTTATGTATCTACATTTTGCCCCTCTTTGTCATAATGGAGCCTGTCGCCTTGTGACAAAGAAAATTCAGCCAGAAACATGCCCCGGTGAAGGTACGAAGTATCTATGCCCCCTCGGGAAATTTTCAAATTTTGGGCTGGTGACAGAAAAATTTGGAGTGTCCCGACAAGTTAATTTGATGACTAGAAAAGTGATGGCACAAGCAGTTTTGGATTTTGACATGTTTAAGGCAGTCAAAAGAGCTTCCAGTAATAAAAAGGTTGAAAAATCCCACTTATTTTGCATATTTCGATCAAAGGAGAGAGGGTCGTTTATGATCCTCACTAGGGATTGCAGACATTTACAGGTTTCTATGAGGATGAGACTCGTGTTGGACTAGGCATTGAGGGCTATGAGATTTGTTGGGAGTTCATGGCAGAGCACTACCCTCGGTGGGACATCATGTTGTGTACATTGATTGTCGAGGTCCTAATTCCAAATCGTTGGGGACATGGATTCTCGATAGGATGGGGCGATGTGCTTGTGCAGATGCGACATGACAGAGTTGTTTTTACATGGGGGCCTTGTTTGTTTGGCATGCTATACCACCAGTTGCATGAGGTAGTCTACAGGGGTGGAAGCAACATTAGTTGTGGCATGAATTTACTTATGATCTAGGCATGGGAGCATATTGTTTTCTTTCGGCCACCAATCCAGAGGCCACAACTAGTAGATGGGATGTCGTATGTATACCTATACATAGGAACCTTGCAGTAGACCAAGGTTGGAGAGACCGGCTTCTGGAGACACAGGATTGACATGATGACAACATTTGTCTGGAGGTCATACCAAGATTACGCACCATGGGCTGACAAAGGAGACCATTTTCCATTTTGCAGATAGTTTCAGTACTTGATTGGTCACACTATTTAGAGCCAACTGATTATTGAGATGTATTATCCCTAGTGGGTTCTTCAACGGTTTGGTGAGCAACAGGGTGTGCCTATGGGGACAACTGAGTACGTGAGGACATCACGAGAGTCTGGATGGGGTCCTGCCATATCAATGCCATTTTCTTAGTAGTAGATTGATGGATTAGTGGCACAACCATGGGGATGGGGTGGAGGAGTAGCTGATCCAGGGATGACTCCCGACTACGACTTGTGGTGGCAGACTCACAGGCTGATTCCCTTGACTGATCCTGATGCACCAACTCCTGTGGATCAGAGATCTATTATTCTAAGGGGATAGCGAGGAGGCCAGAGAGGTAGGGGGAGATGCAAAGATGGAGGCCAAGGAGATGGAGGCCGAGGAGATGGTGGGAGAGGAGACAAGGGCAGAGGTGGCAGGGATGATGGAGGGGATGATGGAGGAGATGGCAATGGTGGTGATCGGAGGAGGAGAGGAGGGGATAGAGGGACACAAACTAGGAGAGTTAGACAGTGCATGGAGAGAGCGCCACTAGAGGTTATTCCAGAGGTGGAAGAGGAGGAGGGGAGAGATGAGGGACCGAGACAGGAGGAGGCGAGACAAGAGGGGGAGGGACCAAGACAGGAGGAGGAGGTCATACAGGAGGAGGGGAGACATGAGGAGGAGGTCAGAGAGGAGGGCAGATAGGAGGAGATTCGAGCAGAGGTGGAGGTAGAGGTGGTATAGCCAGAGGTGGAGGCCCTTGATGTTGGAGGAGGAGAGGAGGGAGTTATTGGGGTGAGGAGGATGTGGACATTGGGGATGAGATGGATGAGGCGAAGAGGTAGCTCCATGAGAGGATGATCGATGGGGATCCAGAGATAGCCAGTGTTCCATTATTGTCATGGGATGCCATCGTAGATCAGAAATTGGCAGATATGCAGAGGAGATTGGATGAGGCCACTGCAGAGATCAGTGTGCTATGACTAGAGCTCGAGGTGACTCAGGTTGAGAGGGATCAAGCCAAGATTTGGTAACAAGAGACAGAGAGCTAGTGCAGTTAGTTTGCGCAGCTATGCATATGTCCAGTTGCAGATGTTACCCGGGAGTTGGCTAGAGTCAGTGCGAGAAGAGGATAGTAAAGGATGTTATATGAGCGTGCAATACTAGTAGATCAAAGGGATCCTCGATTATCTATATCATCCAGTAGGATAGGGACATAGTTAGGGAGCAACCACACTCATAGCAGCTGCAGTCAAAGCAGTGTGGGTGGCTCAACTTCCTTAGGGCACACCTCAAGTCACAGGTCCCATCACAGGCATTCTTCTAGTCATAGGTCAGGCCATTCACATGGATCACCAGGGTTAGGACACAAATCAGCACACAATTAGCCGCTAGTGACCGATCCATCGGCCTCACAGACACACACCGTCATATCCTCGTAGCCGCATGTTACTGTAGAGATGATGCCATCAGTGTCAGTTCCTTCAGCTTCACAAACGCAAGCTACCATGTCTCCATAGGTTATGTCAATGCCATGCTCTTCTCCATGAGGGGATGAGGAGAGCACAACATAGGGGCATTTGACATTGTTATGTTGACATCATGTTATAGACATTATTATGACACTTTATATGTTGACTATCAACCCTGTGAGCTCTATTTTTGGGATTCCTCATGAATCTTATCCTGTGACATGATTTTTGAGATTATATATGTGATGCAGTTTTGATGTGGCCTATATGCTTTATGTTATGCGATGATGCATTGTGTATTGATGATGTGTATGATATATACTTATCTGATGATGATTACAATGATGCAATTATGATGCAATTATGATGCCTATGTGATGTGATTTATGCATTTATGATTCCTATGATGATGTCTTTTATATGTTGTGCCATGTATGCATTGTATGATAGCTACTTATGAGGAGATGCCATGATGATATGCTGGTTATTGATGCTTATATGTCATGATGATGTTATGCTCTAATGATGATGATATGGATGCATAATGTATGATTGTAATGGATGCCATGTTTATGTGTGTTGATGTGTTAATGCATGACTATATATGTATGGACAATGCAATCTTATGATGTGATGTATATGTTTTAATGATGACATGGATGATGTATGCACTTACATGTTATGTGAATGTGTTAAAACCTATTGCAATGCCTATATGATCATGTATGCACTTATGTTTTTGTATGTCACAAAACATCATCATGAGATGGATGGGACGAGACGGCAAGACAAAAGGAGATGAATGTTAGTGCAGAGACCAAATCTTTCAACATATTACCACAGGACTTAACGATTATTTTTCTTAATCATCATTGGGCGGATTATTGTAATGGCCAACAAACACCAGGATATGACATAGATCAAGGTGTACAAAGTTGTACCATCACATCAGACAAGCAGTTGCAAACAAGGATGATCATGACTCATACTAAGAGCGCGATTGCCTCAGTCTTTTTGTCATAACCAACCACAAGCATAAAAAGACAAAAAAGACAAGTCATGAAAGGTCGTTGCTCCTCTAAATCCTATTGTTAGGACATCCTTGAGGAATTAGCAACATGACTACTTGAAAAAGAAAAAGAAATCCCACCATCATGATACATTGTTGCTTCTTTAAATCCTATTTTCAGGACATCACTGAGAAACTAGTAACATGATAGTCTAAAATGATAAGACAAGTCAATCATAATGAAATGTCACTGCTTCTCTAAATCTTGTTGTTAGGACATCGCAAAGAAACTAGTAACATGATGAAAGATCAAGGAAAAAATGCCAAGATAATGTTTTCCAAGTGTTTTCCAAGTTTTTCTGAATGTCAAATGTTTTAAATGTCAAGATGCCAGGTGTCTAAATGTCAAGATGTCAGCTATCTAAATGTAGAGAGGTCAGGTGTTGTCGATTGTCAAAATGTCAGGTGTCGAGTTTTGATGTTGCTGAGATGAAGAATGCCAATTTTTTCCAAATTCAGGAAGGACACATCCTAAATAATGTCGATGTCAAGAGGATCCCTCAAAATGCCAGATGACAGTGATGATGCCTAGGAAGGACACATCCTAAGGCATAAATGACAGAGGTTGTTCTTCAGAAGGACACATATGAAGAATAACCAAGAGTTGATAGTTTGACTAGTTGTGACAATTTGACTTGTTTTGACTGAGTTTGATTGAAGCTGACTAAGTTTGACTACATGTCATTGTTGACATGTTGATGTGACTGGCATTTTGATTAAATGATTGCCATAGTTTATTTTGGAAATGTGTCTGCTTGGAAATGATTTGTTTTTACTTGAATAATTTTGACGTGTGTGCCAATGCAATACCATGAACCCTAATGGACTGACCTAGTGTGGCCTCAAGGGCTCATCGATAGATGGCCTTGCCTACATCATACACTCAGATACCTCATAGTTTGACACAGCCAATGACTTTGTCGCAATGACAAAAGATTGAGTCATGATTTTTTATTTTGAAAAACCTAAAAGGACTAACCTAATGTCTCGGGGTTTGAAGACGAGCCTTGCCTACGTAGCAAATGTGCAGAGACAACGTAGTTTGAAAAATGACAAAGACTTGACTGACATGACTAGCATGACAAAATGTGACTATTTTTGGGATTTTGAAGTGTTATTTGGATGTTTTTGTGTTTTTGTCATATTTTTAATTTGTTTGGATTTCTTCAGGACTGTTTCAATTTTTAGGTCTCTTTTCAGGACATTTTATGATTTTTATGTCTTTTTCAGGACATTTTATGATTTTTTGTCTTTTTTAGGACATTTTATGATTTTTATGTCTTTTTTTAGGACATTTTATGATTTTTTTTCTTTTTTCAGGACTTTTTTGATTAACAGGATCATGTGTGATACCCACTACAGTCAGGTGATAAAGAATTTCCCCTAGTTAGGTCTAAGACTAGCCAAATTTGAAGGATGTGAAAAGGACATGCATGGGGTGACAGATGGATGGTATGCAGGACTTGATGTCAACCATTGTCAACCATGAAAGGAAGGGTTTAATGTTATGGCAAGTGTCATGGTGGTGACAAAAAAGTGTGTTTTATTATGGACCAAGGCAGATAGAGTGACAATAGATGGCAGAGCAATGACTGACTACACATGGCGCTTGTTTGCTAGGTTTTCACCATGGTACTTATCCAAAGCGCCTGTTTGCTAGGTTTTCACTATTGGACGAATTATTTCTCTTTACTATTTTTGTCATTTTTTTGGTGTCACCAAGATGCCTATTTTCCAAGTTTTCATCAGGGTGAGGATTTTTTTCTATATTTCAATTTTTTTGTATTTTTAAGGTTTTCAGCCAAACTTTCCAATGCTATGCATAGAACTTCTGAAGATGTAGACTATTGATGGGCTCTGTCAGTTGTTCACCATCTGGAGTAGCTACTTGATATGCTCTAGAACCAAAAGAGGATGTGATGATGTAAGGACCTAGCCAATTTGGTTCGAACTTGCCAAGTTTTTCCTTGTCAACTTGATTCTTAGGATTTTGCATTAGGACCAAGTCGCCAATGTCAAAAATTTTGACCATTAATTTCTTATTGTAATTCCTACAAAGATGGTTTTGATAAGCCTATAAATGGTTCAGGGCATTATGTCTTCTTTCATCTAACATATCTAGCTCATGTAGTCATGACTGTCTATACTCATCATCATCGATCATACCCTTCATGGAGACTCGAAAAGATGGAATTTCAACCTTGATGGGAAAGATGGCTTCGACTCCAAAGACAAGGTTGAATGGAGTGGCTCTTGTAGGCGTACGGATGTTGGTGCAGTAGGCCCACAAAGCAGGGTTGAGTTGAATGTGCCAGTCATGGCCAGTGTCATTGATTGTCTTCTTAAGAATTTTGATTATTATCTTATTGGACGCCTCAACTTGACCATTTCCTTGTAGGTAGTTTGGCATGGAGAAATGGTGTTGGATGTGGAAGCATTCACATAACTCACGGACGTCTTGATTTTTGAATGGACACCTATTTTCTGTGATGATGGACTACAAAATACCATATTGGTAGATGATGTAATTTAGGATAAATTTGGAAATTTGTTTGTCAGTTATGTGTGTAAGGGGATGGATTCGATCCACTTAGTGAAACTCAGTGGCGGTGATAATGAATTTGTCTTCATTGGATGAGGTAGGATGGTTTTTTCTCACGAGGTCGATTCCCCATTATGCGAAGGGCCAAGGAGAACTAATCAGTCGAAGTTCATGCACTGGTGCATGAATCAAATCACTGTGTATCTGACATTGGTGACACATTCTAACAAATTCAAGTGCATCTTTTTCCATTGTTGGCCAGTAATACCCAAGTCTCATGATCTTCTTGGCTAAATTAGGACCACTCGAATGGGATCCGCATATACCCTCATGTACCTATCGTAAGGTCATTTGTGCTTCATCCATGTTGAAACATCAAAGAAGGGTGTTGTCAAAGCTATGATGGTAAAGGGTGTCACTAACGATGGTATATCAGGTGGATTTTTGGATAAAGGACTTCCATTGGTTATTGGACATGTTGGGGGGAAGGGTTTGGGACTTGAGATAGTCATAGATGTCTTGATACCATGGATAATTGGGACCAACAAGCTCGCAAACCATCTCTAATTCTGGTATGTCATATGCAAGGACCAAAAGCTGTTCTACCAAGAATTCTAATTGAGGCACATTACTTGGAATGTTTAGGAGAGAGCCAATTGTGGCCATTGCGTCTGCTGCCTTATTTTTTCTTCTTAGAACTTACTCAAAAGTTAACATGTGAAAATATGTATGAAAGTTGTCAACCATTCTTTTGTAAGGAATTAATTTCTCATCCTTGGTGTCATAGTCATCATTGACTTGGTTAATGACCAAGTGAGAATCTCCATAGACATGAACTGTTTTAATTTTCCATTTTATGGCCATTCTGAGTCCCATGACAAGTGCCTCATATTTCACAACATTATTTTCTACATGGAAAATCAATGTGGAAAGACTTAGGGATGGAGTCTCCTTGTGGAGTAATAAATAGTATTCCTGCTCCCGAGCCATGATTAGTATGAGATCCATCAAAATATAGCCTCCAAGGTGACTTAGGTTTTGTATGAAATATGGACTCAGCTGGAAAGTCTGCTACTAGTGGATGATCGCCTTGTCCTTTTATAGCCTTTTGTTCCACATATTGAATATCATACTCACTCAAGATCATGACCCACTTTTCCAGGTGACCTATCAATGTTGCACAGCTAAGGAGATATTTCAAGGGATCAATCTTTGATACCAGGTGTGTCTGGTGATTCAGCATGTAGTGTCTTAATTTCTGAGCAACAAAGACAACTACTAGACAAGCATGTTCAACAGATGTATAATTTAGCTCATATCTAACCAGTGTCCGACTGATGTAGTATATTTCCCTCTCCTTCTCATCATGGTCATTTTGTGCCAATAATTCCCCCAGTGTTGAAGTTGTTGTAGAAATGTACAA
Organism: Sequoia sempervirens; assembly: GCA_007258455.2. NCBI lineage: Eukaryota > Viridiplantae > Streptophyta > Pinopsida > Cupressales > Cupressaceae > Sequoia > Sequoia sempervirens. The sequence continues at coordinate 52,030 of VDFB02169626.1, read as the reverse complement.
AATCAAAGGTTTCCCTTTGATTGGTGGCATTAAAACAGGTGGCACTGACAATAGATAATCTTTTATTTGTTGGAAGGCCTCTTGACATTTATCAATCCACACAAAGGGAATATCCTTGCACAGAAGATATTGAAATGGATGACACTTGTCGGCCAGTTGTGCTATGAAACGATGGATAGATTGTAACCCACCTTTTAATGTCCTAATTTCACTTATCCCTTTTGGAGGAGGCATGTCTAATATTGCTTTCACCTTAGCAAGATTGACTTCAATACCTCTACTAGAAACAATGTACCCAATAAAAATTCCCGGTGTCACACCAAAGGCACATTTCTTTGGATTCAAGCGGACCTTGTATTCTTCCAGTCTCTTGAAGATTTTTTCTAACACATTCAAGTGAAATTTTAGTGTCAAAGATTTTTCCAAAAGGTCATCTACATAATCTTTCATTATCTTGTGCATCATGTCATGGAATATTGTGGTCATGGCTCTCTAATATGTTGCACTTGCATTCTTAAGACCAAAATTCATCATGTTCCAATAGTATGTACCCAAAGGAAATGTGAATGTTGTTTTGTGTTGATCTTTAGTGGCAATATGAATCTAATTATAACTTGAGAAACTGTCCATGAGGGACAACATCTCATATCATGTCGTAAGGTCTAGTATGGTATCTATGTTTAGCAGCGGAAAGTTATCCTTTAGACATGCTTTATTCAGGTCCCGAAAATCTGTGCAAATGTGGATTTGACCATTTGGATTTGTGACTGGTACAAGATTTGATATCCATTCAGCATAATCTATGGATCGTATGAATCCCACATCTAACAATTTCTTAAGTTCTACTTTGACTAACAAGTCAATCTGTGGGTGCATCTTTCACAACTTCTGTTTCACTGGCTTGGCGTCTGGAAATAATGGAAAATGGTGCAAGACAAGTTCTAGATCCAACCCACGCATATCGGTATAGGACCATGCAAAGTTAATTTTACGCTTTGAAAAGAACTTGTGGAATTCAGGTTTCTCTTCGTCTGTCAAGAATGCTACAAAAAGGACAATCTTAGGATATTATGTTGTGGATATGTTGACTTCCATGGTGTCCTCAATGAGCATGGCCAATTTTTCCTGAGTTACAGGGAAAAATTCTAGTCCTCCATCTTTGGGTGCCTCGGAGAGGTTTTCACCCACAGATATGTCCTTTATTTTTACTTTTTTATCATAAGAAGGTGCCTTTCAATTTTCACCTAAAGACGTGTCCTTTTTTGTTTTATTTTTATTTTTCATTTTGTGACTAGAGGATGAAGCGGTCTCCCCAAAGTAAGTTGCGCAATCTAGGTCAATGGAAAATCCAACCTTATGGTCTCCACTTGGTATGCCCTCATGAAGTCCCATGAATTCTGCAATGGCCTCATCATTCTGAAATATGTCTATAGTAGGTGGACCTTGTTGATCCCAATCAATTAATCGCAGGTAGACTAAGGAGATACCATCATCAGTATTGGTGAATGGTGGGGAGGATGTGGAAAGCATGCATATGGATTCAGAGACATTGAAAATGAAGTTGTTGTCATCTAGTTCCCAATCAGACTCTATCCAATACTCTCCTTCACTTGTTTCATACTCATTAGAAAAGTAGGGGACGAAGGGATTGGAATCATGGTCGGTAGTGTCATGTGGCGATTCAAATGAATCTGACTGATGGTCATTAGGTTCAGATGGCTAGATAGGTATGTCAGGATGAGATTTAATGGGATCAGAAGAGGATTCTGGCTTGTCATTATTCTAAGGATGAAAGAGTCTATTCCGGTCTTCTCTTTTCTTTGGGATTTTGGGGTTGTCATTATTTTGTGTCGAATTGATCTTGAACATTTTCCAAAATATTTCTTCAGAATTAGGCTCACCAAGTTCAAAGAACAATCCGTCAAGGCAACAGTCACTAAGGGATCTTTGGGAACCAAATTCTCGTTCATGTGAGTTAGTTTCAGTAAGGGGGTCTTCAATAGTCTCAACACATTCAAAAGCATTCACTCTCTCACTTGAAAGTACATTAGTACTTTGATCACCAGTTTCAAGTGTACCTAACCCTAACCCAAGACGTTTTGGTCTTCCGGAAGGCATTAAAGGTTCTTGCCTCCCTGTTTTATTCTTGCCAAGTCCACTAGTACCATCATATCCCTTTGCCTTCATTATGTCATAGCCTTTGTCATATATTTGGACTGTAATGGGGGTGGATTCGCTAGGTCTCTGTAAATCCAAGATAATATGTCTTTGATGCCTTCTTTGTTCATGTCACCCCATTTTATGAATGTCGTTGTGGGAGGAACCTTGAAGATCTCTTTAGGCTCCATTATGAAACAAGGTCGCCCATAAGCCTTAGGAGACTTGGGTATTTTGGTGATGTAGTATGTTGTGTGCAATTTAAATTCTCCACAACCTAAGTCCTGGATCTTGACATCAGGATTAGCCTTCGAGATAGTGGAAGCGGATGAGGTGGTGGATGTTGAAGAAGTGGACAAGGAGGTTGAAGAACTGGATGTAGTCATGGAAGGTTTAGTGAGTGTGGATGGGTCAATGAATTTGGAAGAAGAGTAAGTTGAAGCTTCACGGTTGATGGGAACTTGATGTTTTGAAATACCCCTTAGATTGGTACAATATTGAAATGGATCGGGGTCTCCATATATGGTGATTTCGGTGCCATCAAAAGGAAACTTTAGGCATTGGTGATAGGTGGATGGAACAACCTTAAGGGCGTGAATCTAAGGTCGACCAAGCAAGATGTTATAAGGTAATTCAAGATCTAGGACTTGGCATGTTGTGTCTACAATGACCGGCCCAACTCTGATAGGAAGAGTGATGACACCTCGAGAGGAACGTTCTTCATCATCATACGCCTTTATAACATTGCTCTTTGTAGCATCTATGCAAGCATCAAAAAATCCTAGAGCCTTAACCAGTTTTAAGAAACAGATGTTTAGTCTTGCTCCACCATCTACTAAAACCCATTTGACCTTATGTTTATGGATAAAGAATTCAATGTGTAAGGCATTGTTATGATTGGATTTTGGTGACGAATAATCTTGGTCTGAAAATGTTATGTGGTGGGGTGTAGTGAGGTATCCCACCATGGCCTCAAATTGGTTGACATCAATATCCTTAGGGATAGAAGACTCTTGCAAGGTTTTTTCAAGTATAGCCTTATGCACAGGAGAAATACGTAGCAACTCAAGTATGGAGATTTGAGTAGGTGTCTTGCCTAGTTGGTCAATGAGGTTAAACTGTCCCTTAGGTTGTAGTTGCTTGGTGGATGGACCTAATTGTGGTTGCTTACCGGATGGACCAGGTATCATGATTTTTGGTTGCCTAGGAGGAGGAGGACCAGCTATGGTGACTTTGCCACCATGGGTAGTGACATTGCATTTAGGTGCTCTTTTGATGGTGATGGTATTGATGTATTCATTAGCAGCTTGTAAGTGATTAATAATAAGTCCACCAGAATAATCGAAGGCAACGTCGTAATTGACTTGATTATTATTAGTCTTGGAGCCTAATGTGGAGGCTTTATTAGAACCATGGTCCTGCAATGGGTTCTTGTGAATTGTATGGTCTTCATTTGATGCAAATTGTTGTCCACCTAGTTGAATTGTGTTATTTTCAATGAGATCTTGAACCAAATTCTTTAATTGTTGACAAGAAGAGGTCTTATGTCCTTTAGCGCGTTGTTAATCACAAAAAGCATTGTCATCCCACCAAGATGGCTTAAACTATCTTGGGTCATATGGCTTAGGGTCATGCAAAGTGATGACACCATTTTGAAGGAGCTTCTTAAGGACATCTTCGATTGGTTCACCCAAAGGGGTGTATGTGTGACTTTTTGGAAATTTTTTGAGTTGACAAGGCCGCCTTTGGTTTTGATTATTTTGACTATTTTGATTATTTTAAATAGCATTAGTAGCAGGTGTCTGTGTGATTATTTGTGTGTTTTTTAGTTGAGCTCCTTTAAGAGTAAGTACAGGACCCATTGTGTTAACCGCCTTAGCATCAACAATGTCATCATTGGTTACGTGTTTATTCTTGACCCAGTATTTATTTTTGTCTGAAGGTGGGTTTGTGTTAGTGTTCTTAGGGCCATATTTAAGTTCTCCTTTAGCAATAAGGGCCTTTTTCAAATTGGACTCCTCTTTTGACTAAGTCTTTAAAGGTTGTGCAGCAGTGGACTTGTAAGCCATATTTCAATGGACCTAAGAGTGTTTGAACAAACATGTCAACTTTTTCCTTCTCAGGTATGTCAAGATGGCAACAACTTGCTAGACTTCTTCATCTTTGGAAGAATGGGATAAAATTTTTACCAACGTCTTCTTGTGTAAGGGTGCATAAACTAGTGATGGAGATGTTTGTGTCATTGTTATAGGCATAGTTTTCCACAAATCTATTTTTGAGTTCGTCCCATGATTTTATTCCCTTTTGTAAAGTGGAAAACCATTCAAGCATGGGGCCTATGAGACTCTTAGGGAAGATTCTCATCAAGTAACTATGTTCATAGGAAATACCCACGCAATTGGTTGTGAATTCTCGAATGTGTTCAATGGGGTTTGTCTTGCCTTTGTATTTAGTGAAATTTGGTGCCACATATCTAGGAGGAAATGGTGCCATGTATAGACTTGTGTCGAAAGGATATGGGCATAGGTCATATGACATGTGTGACTTTTTTTTGGACATGTGCATAGTCTCTATTGGTTTTTGTAAGTTCATCACTTGGGCTTTCAAGGCATCAATTATAGGATTGTTTGTTGAATCACACATGGGAGTGATGGGTATCCCATGTGTCCCCATTTGTTGTGAAGAGACGTTCTTATTTTCTTGTGGGATGTGTTTTTGTGAGATGTATGGTGTGTTTTGATTTGAATATTGTTGGTATTGTAAGTTTTGATTAGGGACATGTTAATGGGTATGGATGTGTGTTGCATATGTAGGAATGTGCCCTCTAGCCATATTAGTCGATATTTGTGGGATATGTTGGCCTTGAATATTTTTGTGTCCAAATGAAGTCATATGTTGTGTCATCTAGTTGCCTTGTCCAAATTGGTGAAATTTTCCATGGGGAACATTTTTGTTTTTCCCTTGGGAAGTATTAGTATTAAGTTGTGATGACGTGTTGACATTTGGTTGTGGTCCTCTAATGAAAATATGTCATTTACTTCCTCCAAAGGGATTGAATGAAGACCCAACGAAGGGAATTGATAATGATGTTCCCATGGTACTAGATGAAGCTCCAAATAGGGGGTTTGAATAGCTTTCCCCCATTGATGTGGATTCAAAGGTAGCTCCAATTGATTGTGATGATGTTGTTGTCACTATAGGCATTGATTGTGTCATGGCTTGTGACATAGTTGGTGTCCCTCCCATGGATGTTGCATTGATTTTGTTTTGGTTGGATGTGCCATTAGAGGTGGCATTGGTAATGTTTGTGTAAATTTGTGAGGTGGCTCCAACAAAGGTGTTGTTTGTGTTTTTCTGAGGTTGACTAGTGTTGGACGTGTTGTTTGTATTGTGGTTGTTGCCATTGTGATCACGTGAGGTTTCTCTCAAAGTGTTAATGTCAAATCCAAGTGGTAACTTAACCCCTTGGTCCAAAAGCATGGCTAAATATCTTTGAGGTTCATGTAAGACTAAATCTTCTATGAAGGAGGCTACATCAGGATTTTGTGTTGCAGCTTCCAAGTCTTCTACATATACTTGTCCATGTTGGTCTCTTTGTATGAATGGTTCGAAGGGGTTACGTGATGAAGATGGAATTTTCATGTCATTGAAAGGATTGAAAAAGGATGTCTTGGTTCATGTTTTGGTTCATGTCATTGGAAAAGATGTGATTGTTGGTGTCTTGTCCAAAATTAGCCATTTGTCTTCTTTTTCTTTGAAGCCTAGTTTCAACCATATAAGGAATTGCTCAAATTAGGAAGAAGGATGAAAATGACAACTAGATGATGACTCTATGTTTGTGGATTTTTCAAATAAGGGATGCAAATGAAAACTATGTTTTTGGGTTTTTTTGACAATAAGGAATGCAATATGACAATGTTGTCTAAAGGGAATAACTAATGCCAAACGACAATGAAGACTAAGATGACAAGTTATGACACTATTTTTTATTTATTTTTGGAATAAGGTATGCAAAATGAGGACTAAGATGACTTGAATGTTCTAAGGTATGCAAATGCAAAGGTCTAAATGATTTGGAAGAAGATTTCTCAACCACCCTAAGCTTGATCTATGTCTCAATTTTTGAATATCAAAGGACTTGCATGAAGGACTAAATGAAAATGACAAGATGACTAAGTGAGGTTTCCTAACTTGACTTATGAGTTGGAAAGGTCTCACAAAAGGAAAATGACTAAAGGAAATAATGATGACTAAGTCCAATGATAACCTACTCTTGAAGGAAATGATTTTGCAAAGTATGGTAAGGTTTTCCTAGTCCAAAATCTACAAATGAAATGAGGACCTAAGGATTGGTTTATGACTGAAAATGAAGATGATGAAGTCTAAGGATGAAACTTAAATTTGCAAGAATGAACCTATGGGTAAAATGCAAACTAAAGTGTGCAAGAAATGGAAGATTTGAACCAAAAAAATTCTGGTTTTTGACAGAGGCTACTGGAAAAAGATGTTTGATGACAGATTGGACAAGTTTTCTCTTGAGTTTTGGATTAAAACAATGTTTTAATTTATGTCAGACAAATGTGTCATTCCAGGTTTCGAATGCATCTCAGTTTAGTAGATGCGTCACAATTTCAGCGAATGCATTTTTTCAGATGGAAAATACAACTTAGAAAAGTAGTTGCAGCATTAGGATAGCGAATGTGGTTCAGACCAGGTAGATGCATCACCATAAATGACAAATACAACTTAGCAGAACGATTGTGTTGCAGAAAATGGAAAATGCGATGTAGTAAGGCGAATGCATTTCAAAAAGAAAAAATGCACTATAGCAAAGTGAATGCAACTCATAAAGATTCAAATGTGGTTCAGCTAAGCACATGAGGTGTAGAAAGTAGCAAATGCATTTTAGCAAAGTGATTGTGTCACATAAAGTTTCAAATGCGGGTCAATAGAGCACATGTGTTGCACAGGACAACAAATGCGTTGTAAGTAGAATGAATGTCTAGTTTGTTTGCAATTTTGACTGAATTTTGAAGTTGTCTCAAGTTGAATGTTTGTTTCTAGATTTGTGAGATGGTGTTTGTTTGTTTGAATGTTTCAGAAAACACTTGGAAAACACAATATTTTTTCTTTGAAAACAAGCACAATCCTAGGTTATGCAAGGACAATATTTGCTAGATTCCACGTGAGTTTCCCCAACCGCACTTATTCTTAGTGGATGAATCCATAAGCTTGGCCACACGAGCTCCCCCTTATAGTGCACTCACTTCTTAGGTAAACCAAGCTTCCAACCCCCATAAAACTCTCATGGTAGGTTGATCACCTCTACTAAGAACTGTGAGAATGTGGATGCCTTCACAGCGACTGTTGTTGCACTAGCAAATAGAAAGGATTTTGGTGACTACACAAAAAAAATTAGTTCAGGACCCCATTCGAGTGGCCACACATGGGGAAAGATTAGCTCTGATAAGGAGGAACTCCAGCTTGAAGAGGTTACACTCAATAGGGTTTTGGGGAGTTCACTTGTTTGTGTGACACATCTGCACTCGTAATCCTAAGTTTTCCCTTAAGATTCACATTTATATACCAATCAGGGGTAGCTCGGCCAAAGAGCTCCATTGTCAGTTTGAGTCACCTTGGGGTGAGTACTTTTCCCCACCAAGGAAGGCCCAATTCCTATAGTCAATAACCATTTCTCTTGCACCCAGGATCACACAAGTGTGCAAGGGGAGAGGATACTTTGATTATTGAATCAGGGTGACACAAAAATATATGGGTCTATTTTTTTTATCACCTAGTTTGCACAAGGTGAGAGCATAATCACCTACTACCTTCAAGCACAATCAAGAAAATGACAAGAAAATGTTCTTTTTAAAGAACCAATGGAAGTGTTTTCTATTAAAAAAAAAAAGAACAAACACAAGTGTTTCAAAATCAAAATCTTGAACAATCGAACCTACAAAACCACTTGTTAGTAGTTGCAAAAAGATGTCTTGGACCCATGAAAATTTAATGCCACATGTTGTAATAGCAGATTAGTAACCAGAAAACCCCTAAACTATTTGCTTGAAGTAAGAAATCTAGAAAAAAAATTGAAAGAAACCGAAAGAAAAAGTTTACCAGACGAATGCGTCACTTTGTATAGCAAATGCGGTTTGGGTTTGTGTGTTGGATTCTGACAGGTGGATGTGTTGATATGCAGGACAGATGCATCAAGGTAGGAAAATGTGTCTCTCTAAATGTCAAATGTGTCAGATGATTGGAAAATGCATCTCTCCAAACAAAAAATGTGTCTTGGCTCTATAGATGTGTCGCTCTATTTTCCAAATGTGTCATGACGCATCGATTGTAGTTCTGGAAACTGGAAATGTGGCTTGTCATACTTGTAGCTGCAAAACAAACAAAAATGTCGTACGAAAAAAAAAGTTGTGATTTTCACGTTAGGTTCACCAATGTAACTATGGGGAAAGTCTAGGTTAGCAGATTAGAGGTTAAATAAACTAAAACCCAAAGTAATAATGAAGAACATGGGAGGAAATAATATGAAAACAAGAAAGATATCACCTTAAGTCTTCAACCTCCATGATTGACCTCCATTACACCTTCTCTATTTGCTAAAATATGAAGTTTGCCCTCATATTTTGAGTGAGAAATATGTGACTATGCCAAGACCAAAGTAAATGTTGAAGGATTTGATATGAAATGCACTACTATGGAACTATGCAACTAGTAAGAAACTATGATCTATGACTAAAATATGCAAAAATGCCAAAATGCTAAGGTATCAAGAGTTCCTAAGACAAGATTGCATGAGGTCAAGTAAGCATGAGGTGACAAAATGAGAGAAAAATTGTCATTTTATAGAAAATGCGATTTTGGATGAATGGTCAAGATTGAAGATTGAAAAATGCCTTAGAATCAATAGACAAGATTCAATAAGACAACCCACAATTAGGGTTAGGGAAACATTAGGTCAAATTAAAAATGAATGGACAAGATTTAATTTGAGAAAACCAAATCAAGGGTTGACAATGCATGTGACAAGGAGATAAGATTGACACAGAAAAAGAGTGTTAGGGTTAGAGATGGCAGATATCTAACAATTAAATGCAGATTTAATTAATAAACAGAGAAACTAAAACGCACACAGAATAAATCATAACACAAAGAATTTAACGTGGTTCACCCAATCTGGGCTACATCCACCAAACCGCAACCATCCAATACTTTTATTATCCAGTGCAAAACTTATTACAATCTTGTGAATAATCACATTTTTCATCATACTGTAATACCCATCTGAACCCCTTTTTAACAAGCTTAGAAGCTTCTAGATTTTAGGCTCTACAAAATTGGATTTTTCCATTTTCGTTGATTTTTCCCTTTTTCTGTGACAATGCAAAAAAGTAGGAGGAAAATTTTTCTCGGGGGCTGCCGCCCCCGAACCCCTACCCAGGGACCAGCCCGACCCCGGACCCCGGCAAGGATACGTGTCGGGGTGTACAGTATACCATGGGCTATACAGTATAGCATGATCAGTCGCCACATACCAACAAAGAGGTGGCTGGAAAATCAAATAATAATAGGAATTATTTGATTTAAGAGGGAAAGTTATTATTTTGAATTAAAAATTAATTTAATTCAAAAAGGTGGGACCATGTGACGATAAATAATTAATTTAAATTATTTACTAAGAGAGAGAAAATAGAAAGTGGGACAATTTAAATAAATGATTTTATTTAAATTTAGAGGAAAAGTCAAATAAGACAATTAAATAATTAATGATAATTATTTAATTGGGGGTGAAGAGAATAAGGTGGCCAATAATTAAATAAATTAAGGAATTTATTTAATTATGAGAAGACATTAGACATTAATGACGTATTTAAATAAATAAAATTTATTTATTTATTTAAATAATTAGGAAGAATTAATGACCCGAGATAATTAAATAAATTTAAGAATTTATTTAATTATGGAAAGACATTAGAGGATTAGTGATGCATTTAAATAAATAAATAAGATTTATTTATTTAAATAATCAAGAGGAATAAAAGACATGACTTAATTAAATAATTATGAATTATTTAATTAATAGTTGAAAGTGGACCAAATGACATAATTAAATCTTTTAATTATGCTAGGATGAAAGTGGTGAAAATAGAACTTGTAGGCCTAGGTCATTTTTATGTGTCTACACTATGAGTTATGTGCTTTTGTACCTTGTTTGAAGTAGATGTCAATGTGATCTATGAAACAATCTTGGTAGGATTATTTAATAAATGTCTCCATGATATAATTGTTATGTGATTGGTGTGATGTAATTAAACACCTATGTCTACTTAGATACCACATTTTTTGTTAAGTTCATTTATGTCAAACTAGATACCATTAAGATCTAATTTATAAAAATTAAATGCATGTAATGATCCAATTTAACATCAATGGTGGCATGGTGTGATGGTTAAGTTATTGTGTTGTTATTTGTGTTATCAAGGTTCAAACCTCATTGGGGTTGAATTTTTGAGAATTTATATTGGGGATAGGTGTTGAAATTTTGGAGAGATTGTTGAAGTTTTTCATTGATGATGTTGCTTGGCAACATGAGGATGGGAGGTACATAATAGTGTGATACAATGTTTTCATTGATGTCAACATTGTTGCAGATCATTTTGAATATTCCTAACAAGTTTTGGAGTTGCTATGGAAGACATTTGGGAAAGTTGATTTGGTCTAAAAAGTTCAGTTGCATTGAAATTTGACTAAGTGTCAAATATGCCAGTTCAGTGTAACAATGTGTCATTTTTTGGGTCTGCACCACTCTGCAAATGAATATATCACTCTATGATTTTAACATCATTTTTCTAGATTTTAGATGCACCTAATTCCAATATATCATCTTGTTTGGATAAGTGGTTTGAGAGATATGAGTAACAAAGTTCAACCTGGCATATTACAATCATTTTTCTGTACAATGTGTTTGTATGGGAGAATTTGTATTTCTCTGCGGATGATTTTTTGTCCTTGTGGTGTTGAAGATAAGTTTCTAGATGTCAGTTGAGCATGGATTCTAGATGGTATCAAGTTTTTAGGTCCACGTGTCGATATGTGGATACACAGATGAAAGTTTTTACTTTTAGGTCTTATATGGAGCCGACCTAACATGTTTGATGTTGTGTGAAGGTTGAATAAATACTTCTCTCTTATGTGGGATCTATTATAAGTCCATGAAAACCCATCTTAAGATATTTTGAGTTTTGAATTTTGATGCTATGTGTGGATGATAAGTTTTAGAGTAAACAAGTTGTATTTTGGGTATTGCATTTAATTAGGCTGACCTAATTGATGTTATACTTGATGAAGATATATAAGTTAGATTATTTTCAATGTTTTGAAGTAATGGATGCGACATGTATTGTTTGTGATGCAAATTTGAGCAGATAAGTGAAAATTTAAGTTGTGAATGTTAAGTTGAAGATTAGAATTGTGTGAATGAAGAGTGAGGTAGAGTGTTGAATTAGAATCAAATAAAGTTTGTTATTGGGATTCAATGGAACTGTAATTCAAGCATACATAAGATATAATTGTAATAGTTCAAAAATAGGTTGTGAGCAACAATCTCTCCTCTATCTTTTTCTCTATGGATAGTGAGTCCACTTGTAGTAATCATTTTTGTAATATACTATAACTAGTTATAATATATTATGAGCTAACCCTCACCATGGTTTTTCCCATTTTAGGCTTTCCACGTAAAAATATTGGTGTTCATGTGTTATGTGATGTTGTAGATGTTTTTATGCTTTCTTTCCTTACTATAGTTGAATATGCATTAATGATTGGATGTTTGATGTTTGAATGGTTTAAGAGAATATTGATTCACCCCCCCTCTCAGTATTCTAGGTGTTCAAAAATTGGTATCAGAGCTTGGTTCCTTGGAAGGAGCTTAAACACTTTGGGAAGGTCTTGGAGATTGAACACAAAGATGATAGAAAGTTTCCTATTCCTCTGAAAGAGATTCCTACTTTTGATTTTATAGAATAAGATTGCATGCTTGACAAATATGGAGAACTCAAAGTTTCTCTTGAAGATCTATAAAGAACTAAAGGTGAAAACAAATATCTAAAAGAGAATGTCAAATAAGCAAATGAATGCATCAAAAAATTAAGAGAGAAAATCAAGAAGTTCAAAGAAAGGAATAAGGAAGTTAATGAGCAATTGAAATAAGCAAATGAAACTATCACCAGAATGAAAGTACAAGTTGAAGAAAAGAGGAGTTGAGGAATGTCTAAATGCAATAGTGAAAAGAAAATTTGATGAATACATAAGGCTTGAACAAGAAGTGGCAAACCTAAGATAAAATCTAGAAAAAGAAATGTCATGAATACAAATCCAAAGTGAGTGCTACAAGGTTTGATGAGATGATTGCAAGACAAAAAGTCTCTAAAAGTAAAGATGGATTAGGATTTGAAGAAGGTGAAAGCTCAAAAGCAGATTAAACACCTAATTCAGAAGAGAAGATCAATGAACCAAAGAAAACTAAAGAAAAGAAGAACAATGCAAGATCCAAAATAAAAAAAATGAAGTTAGAAGACGTATGGTCAGACAACCAAATGCTCAAAGGTGTCCATATTTCAATGGTTTTTATTACTCTTGCAATAAATTTGGACATAGAGAAATGGAATGTATAAGAAGAATGAATCAAAATGTTCCATCCTTTACTGGTCAAGGTTTTACATGCAAAAGATTTGGTCATAGAGCAAGTGAATGTAGAAGTCAAATGATGAATGGCTATAACAACATTTGGTAGAATGATTCAATCTTTCAATGGTTATTGTTATAAATGCTACGGATTTGGACACAAAGCTAATCAATGTAGATCTAGAGTGAATGGAAGGAATGTTGTTTAGAAGAATGTCATATGTCACAATTGCAGTAGACCTAGACATATTGCTAAATTTTACAAAAGCAAAAATAAAAGGAAGGATAATTCGGAAAGGAATGAACCAGTAAAGAGGTTGATATGGTTGAAGTAAAGAAGGAAATGGAAAATATTTGGAGAAATAAGGAAGAGACAGAAGAAAAGGGAGAATCTATACCATCCTTCGATGCAGATGTTTCCTCCAGAAACTAAGCCAAGAGCTATGGCTTAGGGGGAGATTTAATGGATATCTTTTATTCCCCACCAAAAAAGAGGTGTTGATGCCACAACACAAAGATATGTGGTGAATATCAACATACTTGATCTATTGGTGAAGATTACAGAAGAAAATATATAAATGTGGAATTTTGTAGAGCTTTGAAAGTTGAATCTGCATACAGATTGAGTTTTGCTAGCTTTATGTGTTGAAGAATTCAATGCAGAATAGGTCAAATCAAAGGGTTATAAGCAAATTCACTAAGGAAAATTCATTTCACAAGAGAATTCGAAGAGGATTAGAGATACGAGAAGATAACTTGAAGTGCATAAGGTGATTTAAGATTCAGAGCATCGAAACCCTAGTTTGGCGAATGAAGTAAAAAGGTACTTTATGAATCTTGTTTGCCCTATTTTTTATAAATATTTGTTTGAAATCAATTTGAATCTATATTATAATGGATACACCAAAGGTTATAGAGGTCATAGAGAAACCACAACCAAAATTCAAACAGTACCTTGTGAAAGCCATAGATGATGACCTGTTAAGAACATTCTCACATATTCCATATGGGGTTCTATTGACTGAGAAAAATTAAGGCTTACATTTATAGAAAAATGGAAGAGAATTATCTCGCTAAGATGAGTGATATATGGGAAAATAAGTTAGTTGATGATGATTTCACCTTAAAATGAAAGTATAAAAACCTAGTTGAAAAGAAACTAGATGTATGGCAATGGTTCCCCAATTTCTTCTATGATGTCAAGTGGATTAGAAAGGCTTTGAGAAAAGTTCATGATAAATTTTTTGGACTGATATACCTCACATGATTACAAAGGAATTAATAAGAGAGGTCATTAGTCTATGCTCCATCGGACCCATACCCATTCTGAATTCTATTAGGTATGTTGTTATGGCTATTGGTTACAAGATCTACTTTACCAACAAATATAACTCTGTTTCCACCACCACAATCAATGTGGCACATGAGATGATAGAAAATGGTGCATATTATGACCTTTGTGAGTTGCTTAGGGAAAAAATAATGGAGAATCTAAAGCAGACCAAGGAAAAGAAATGTGTGTTTAAGTATGGCACTTTGGTCATGTGCTTACTCTTTTATTTCTTGAAGGAGCTTCCCATAATTGGAAAGGTAAAATAGATAATTGGAAGACCTATTGTACATTAAATTGTAGAGAATATGAGGAATCTTGGAGATGTCAAAGCACAAGATGATTCTCTTACTACTTTCTTTGCAGTATTCCAAAAAAGAATGCATGAGAGAGAAAGGATTCCTAAGATAATTATGGAAAGGTACAAAAATGATATCACATTCTTGGTTTCTATAAATCATTATATCATGGAGGTAGTGGAACCAAGATCTATTTGGGTTCTTGAATTAGGCTATGAGGTGATAGAGGAAGATATTATTGGCTATACAAATATTTTTTTGAAGAGTTTGAAAGATACAAAAAACCAAGGTATGGGACTTATGAGGAAAAGTCCATGGAAGTACGCATGAAACAAAAATAACCTATCATTAGGAAGAATCTTGATGCTATGGTGGATGTATATGCCAAAGAAATGGGACTTTCTAAGGAAAAAGTGCAATATGCAATGCAAAGAGCTAGAGAAGATATGAGTACTGGTGAAGCTTCAGGTAGCTTAAGGAGATATGGTAGAATAGCTACCATACCACCATTTGTTCATAAGTCCTCTGGGGATTTTCCCTATGTTGGTTAGAAGAGAAATTCTATTGTCAATCCTCCGGTAAGGGATAAATCCCCTTTGGTTTCAAAAGCTACAAGGGCAGAGAAGAAGAAGACTGCTACCATTGCACCTCATGTTTCCCGTACAAAGAGAAGAATAAAGAATAGGATATAAGAGAAAAGGGTATTGGCATCAATGTTGTTGAAGAAGAAGAAGGACCACAGTTGGTCCAGAAAAGAAGAAGTGATGCTTCACAAGGTGAAGCTAGTGTAAAAAGGAAAAGATATGACATTATAGATACTGAGAATGAAGAAGAGATAGAGAAAGAAAAGTAATCATTCAATATAAATATGAGGAAAGAGGCTGCCAAGAAAGGATCACTAGAGAAGAAGAAAGAGAAAGAAACAAGTTAGAAGAAGTCTTTGATCAAAGGAAAAAGGAAAAAATAATCTGAACCAATAAGGCCTCATTCCCCCATGAAGTTAGAAGCACTATTTAATATCATTTTGTAAAATTGGATGTTGAAGGAGACTACAACTTTGTATAAGGATGTGGATGAGCTAGACAAGGCTACCATCATCAAAGCCATAATCAAATACATTGTTGTACTGGAAGTTGATATGCAAAATATCAAGAAGGATATTCCTGATGAGCTATGGAATATTTTGTTGGAAAGAAGACAAGAGGCAATAAAAGAACATGAAAGGATAAAAGATGAATCCTTGGAAAGAGTTGGTGCTCCACTTTCTAAAGATAAAGGTAACCAACCTTATGGGAAAAGACAAAGGTGATCTGGAAAGGATCTAAAAAGAGAGAAATGATAAAGTAGAGGAGATTGTACAAAAGTTAGGATTGACTCCAATGGTTGAGGAAGAAGTGAATGATGATACCACTACTCTAGAACCTAATATAGAAGAAGTGTAGATAGATGATACCCAACATGAGCATGATACTAATGATGAAGCTGCAATGGAAAACACTCCTCCAAAAGTGGAGGATATGACAAAAGAAAATGAAGAAGAGGCAATGATCAGAGAATACATTGCAAAGGAAAATGGCATCACTCCTCCTATACAAAATAATGAAGTTACACCTTCGAAAAACATTGAAAATAATGTAGAGGAAGAGAAAACAAACAAGGTTAATGTTGATAAAAATGATGATGTGGAGTATGAAGAAGAAAAATTTGATGAAGAAAAATAAGAAGAGCATGAAGAGGAAGAAGACAAGACTAAGGATGCATCTAAAGATGCAGAAATAGTAAAACCAATAAACTCTGGTATTGTAGAGGACAAGGGAAAGGCTTCGGAAACTGCTAAGGCTTCTAGTGAATCTTCCAACTCCTTCGGAGACTCCTTGAAGAATATTTTGAGCATGCAACCTAAATTTCAATATGTTGTATCATCCCAATTGTTGTAGTTGATGATGCAACAAGGAAATATGGATTTGGACAAGATATCTCCCATCCACAAACTTCAAATAGGAATCATGTTCCATGCATCCGCAAGAAAGGAAATAATTGAATCACATCAAAGGAGAGGAGAACTTATGGAAGAAGCAGTTAGAGCATTGCAAGAGATCATACTCAGATCAAATGTTGGAAACACACTCTCTGGTATGGAAAAATTCAAATTGCTAATTGAATCTTTTAAGACTCATGCATCTAAATTGAAGGTAGAAGCAAAGAAAGAGGTTGAGAAGAGAATCAGTGATAAAAGAATGCTAGAAATCACAGAGAAATGTGTTATTTCACATAAGAATTTTTTTAAATTACTAAAGGATGTTGAAGGGTGCGTGGATGAGGCTAAGGCACTACTTCAGTATAGCATGAAGTAGCTTAGAGCCACACAAAGCATAATAAAATAGATGGACTCTATTGAGTCTCAAATCAATATCGCCTCAAGTACATATGACCCAACAATTGACCTCACCTATGTGAAAAGGAATTCCATAGAGGATCTTCACAAGAAATTCTTCCAACTGCAAGCATATAAGAACATATTATTCTACAGTTTAGAGAGGTTAGGGATCTAGTCAATCCAATATTTACACTTGTTTCAAAAGATCTTCTCAGTTCAGATAAATGCAAGAAGATGAATTTGATACCTACTACTCTAGAAGAAGGAGAAGAACTTCTATTGGAATTTGAAATGTAGAATAGGTTGCTTGTAGAGGCTAAGCAAGAATGGGAACAAGAAAGGAAAGTATGGTAAGATCACTTGAAGAATTTGTAGGTTTCAACCACCTCTAGTTGACTCATCTTTTATTCTTTTATGCATTTTTCAGTATCTATGTTCAAACTACTTGTACATATGCAAACCATATAGAATAGTTTTTCAGTACAATTTTGAGTTTTTGCTCTGGTACATGACTTAGGGGGAGTTAATAGATTATTTTCAGTTTGTACACATGCTTATATTTCTCAAGAGGAGTTTTGATGATAGTCAGAATAGTTTTGTATAGAAACCCTTTTCCCTTGATGTCAAAGGGGGAGAGTATTGGAGAGCATTTTTGGAGCTTTTTCCATGTTTCCATCAATGAAAAAGGGGGAGATTGTTGGAAGTTTGGAGAGATTGCTCAAGTTTTTCATTGATGATGTTGCTTGGAAACATGAGCATGGAAGGTACATAGCAGCATGATATAGTGTTGTCATTGATTTCAATATTGTTGAGAATCATTTTGAATATTCAAATAGGTTTCAGAGTTTCTATGAAAGACATTTGCGAAAGTTGATTTGGCATGAAAAGTTTAGTTGTATAGAAACTTGACTAAGTGTCAAATCTACCAATTTAGTGTAACAGTGTGTTAGTTTTTGGGTCTGCACCACTCCGCAAATGAAGATATCCCTTTTTGCTTCTAACATCATTTTTTGGATGTTATATGCACCTAATTCCAAGATCTCATCTTGTTTGGATAAGTGGTTTGAGAGATATGAGTAATAGAGTTTTGCCTAGCATATTATAGTCATTTTTTTTATACAGTGTGTTTGTATGGCAGAATCCACATTTCTCCGTAGATGAGTTTTTTGCCTTGCGATGTTGAAGACAATTTTTAAATTTCAGTTGAGCATGGATTCCAAATGGTATCAAGTTTTGAGGTCCATTGTTGAGATGTAGATACACAAATTAAGGTTTTTACTTTTAGGTCTTATATGGAGTCAACCTAACACGTTTGATGTTGTGTGAAGGTTGAATAAGTATTACTATCTTATGTAGGATCTATTATAGGTCCATGTCAACCTATCTTAAGATATTTTTAGTTTTGAATTGTGGTGCATTGTGTGGATGATAAGTTTTAGAGCCGAAAAGTTGTATTTTGGATATTACATCTAATTAGGCCAACCTAATTAATGTTATACTTGATACAGATATATAATTTGGATTGTTTTCATTGTTTTGAAGTAATGGATATGACATGTATTGTGTGTGATACAATTTTGAGCAGAGCAATGTGAATTTAAGTTGTGAATGTTAAGTTGAAGATCAGAATATTGTGAATGAAGAGTGAGGCAGAGTGTTGAATCAAAATTAGATAAAGTTTGTTATTGTGCTTCAATGGAAATGTAATTCATGCATACATAAGATGTAATTGTAATCATTAAAAAATATCCTTCAAGCCACCATCTCTCCTCTATCTTTTCTCTGTGGGTAGTGAGTCCACCTACAGTGAGCATTTTTGTAATATACTATAACCAGTTATAATATATTATGAGCTAACCCTCACCATGGTTTTTCCCATTTTGGGTTTTCCATATAAAAAATCTTGGTGTTCATGTGTTATGTGATGTGGATGTTCTCATGCTTTATTTCCTTACTATAGTTGAATATGCATTAGTTATTAGATGTTTGATGTTTGAATGGTTTAAGAGAAGATTGATTCACCTCCCCTCTCAGTATTTTGGGTGTTCAACAATGAGGTCCCTCGTTTATGACCTCATTGGTTCATAACTCTGGGTCAAAAGTGTTTACCCCTCTAAATAAAATAAAAAAACTAACTTAACATAACAAAAATATGATTGAATAGTATGCAAAACAAAGTAATAATTTAACCAAATGAACAATTACTCATAATAATTCAAGACACACAAACTTTTTTGTCAAGAATGAAGCAATGTGGGATAAAAATAGAAAACCATCTACTTAATCTAACATGCTTTATCACATGTATTATTCAAAATATTGTTAAGTGTAATACTTGCACAAATGTTCAGAATTTATAGGTTTTTTGAGAGGTGTACCATCCATTGCTTTGAGCTTATACGCTCCAGGCCCATAATTTTCATCAATGATATAAGGTCCTAACCAGTTTGGACTAAACTTTCCATTTTCATCTGGAAACACATGAACATTATGTTGATTCTCATACAACAGTAAATCCCCTTTGTTAAAGGAATGAGGAATGACATTATCATTTAATTGCATTGCATTCTTTTTTAATAAGCCTGGAGATGTTTGAGAGCATTTATATATTTTTTATTAAGCATTTCAAGCTATTGTAATCATTTTTATTTATAAGTGTTATCATTAATAAGGCCTTTAAGTGTGAATCTCAAGGAGGGAATTTCTAAATCTAAGGGCATTATTGCATCAGCACCATAAACAAGATTATATGGTGTATTTCCATTAGATGTTTGAATACTTGTGTGATAAGCCCACAACATGTAAGAGAGTTGAGTGTGTCAATCCTTGTTATGTTTACTAATGGTTTTACATAAGATTTGTCCCGGTGTTTTATTCATTGCTTCCACTCGACCATTAGATTTTGGGTGATAAGGTGTAGAAAATTGATGTTGAATGTGAAATGTTTCTAAAAAATTCTTCACTCATTCTTAAATGGTGTCGCATTATCTATAATTAGGGCTGAAGGAATACCAAATTGAGCAATAATGTTTTCCAAAATAAAACTACATATTACCCCAATAGTCATGGAATGAAGTAGAATTTCCTCTACCCACTTTGTGAAATAATTTGTAGCAGTAATTATAAACAATGTCCTAAAGAATAAGAAAGGGAAATATTTCCAATGAGATCCAAACCCCATATCGAAAATGGCCAAATAGGAATTTGGGCACAAAGTTCTAAAGTATGAACCTGAATCCAATTATTATGCTCTTGTCATTTATGACATTTCTTAACATGATCAAAAAATTCTTGTTTCATGTTTCACCAATAATATCCTATGTGCATTAACTTTTGAACTAACAATCTTCCTCTAAAATGCCCCTCGCAAGCACCCGCATGAGCTTCCTCAAGGGCTATAGGTATTTTGGATTGTTTAAGGCATCTAAGAAGAAGACCATCAAATGAACACCTATATAACACATCTACTAGGATTATGTATCAAGCTATAAGTTTATGAATGAGTTATAGTGTTCTTGGTAGTTGGTTCAGGAAAGGTACTTTCTTTTAGATAATTAATTATCGATGTATACCATTGACTAAAAGCATAAATATTGGAAACTAATGTTTCCTTCATATTTTCATCTATTGATGGTTTTGTGAGGGTGTCGACAACAAATGTGAAGTCCAAGAAATAATATTTGAGAGAAACAAGGGAAGTTGTGCTTTCCATTGCATCTGCATGTTGATTATCCTTTCATGGAACATTGTCAATAGTGTATGATTCAAAACACTCTAGTAATGCCATTGTAAGGTCTTTATATTATGATAACTTATCATGTTTTTCTTGATAGGACCCATTTATTTAATTTGTTTAATGATTGATTAAGAGCCATCAAATATACGAATATGTTGAACACCTAAAGACAAGTCCACACATATCCCAGTGGTAAGAGCCTCATACTCCACAATGTTATTTTTACATAGGAAATTTAGATGATATGATAAGGGAATTGGCTTTCTCTAAGGTGGTATTAATATAGCCCCTGCTTCGAAGCTAGTTTGACACTTAGATCCATAAAAATACAATTCTCATGTATTATTATCATCTATTTTCAACATGTTTTCATCAAGAAATGATTAAACATTGGGTAATACTAAAGGTGAGGTAGCCTTAGCTAAATGATCAGTCAATTCTTAACCCTTGATTTCTTTTTGAGAAACATACTTAAGGTCAAACTTAGTCAACAAACATAACACACTTATCGAAGCATCCAGAAAAATATGTTTTAGAAAAGAGATATTTTAAAGAATCAAATTTTGACATGACATGCACTTCCACATTTAACAAATAATGTATCATTTCTTTGGTAGAAAAAATAAGATCCAAACATTCTTTTTCTATAGTTGCATATCGAGTTTCATAATCAATCAATGTTTGATTAATGTAGTAAATATGATGCTCCTTGCCATTCTCATCTTGTTGAGCCAATAACACACCAAGAGCATGGATTGGTGTTGATATGTAAAGGATAAAAGGTTTTCCTTGAGTAGCTAGTTACAAGACATGAGGATTAGCTAGGTATTGTTTCAAGTTTTCAAAATCTTTTTGACAATCCTCACCCCATTTAAATTTTGATTCTTTTTTAAGGAGTTGGGTAAAGGTAAGAGTCTAATCTTGTAATGGTTCAACAAAATGATGAATAGCTTGAACATTTCCTTGTAAGCTACGTGTTGGTTAATAGATTTGATACCTCGATAATTTACAATGAACGCCCACTAGGTGAAAAAGAAATTATCCAACAGCTTTGAATATGAATCTTTGAACAAGATAAATATTCTCTGAATTTTTTTGAGGTATAGCTCCCTCATATAATTTTTAATGAATTAGAGCAACAAGAAACAAAATATCATGTATGCTTTTAACCA
Organism: Sequoia sempervirens; assembly: GCA_007258455.2. Taxonomy (NCBI): domain Eukaryota; kingdom Viridiplantae; phylum Streptophyta; class Pinopsida; order Cupressales; family Cupressaceae; genus Sequoia; species Sequoia sempervirens. Next base: position 30,261 of record VDFB02169626.1, on the reverse strand, counting down.
GAAAGTAGAAAGGCATACCCAATATCAATTTTTTTTTCAATATCAGGTCCATATTACAGCTAATACAAGTATTAGCACAAAGACTAATTAACAGTTGGAAACAAAAAATCCACTCAATACCATATGATATGAAATTAATCTAAGAACTATACTCCTCATACCAAGATAAGACATGCATGAGATATTCTTAAACACAAATATTTAAGAAATCAGATTAACTTCACCAAATTGCACACAAACAAAATAGTAATTTCATTTATCAATAGTACTAAGAAAAACTTGTAAAGAATGTCTAGAGAGAGCATATGAAAATAGATACAAATTAAATATGTAGATGAGCCTCGCCTCTTCATGTTCATAGCCAATTAAACAAAATACATGTAAAAGAATCAAAGAGGAGCCATGCTACTATGATGGCATTGCTTCATTTACAGCTTCCTAGATCACTGAAGGTCTCTTATGCCACACCTGGAAAGTCTTGAGGATATGCATCAGGTCCTTATGTTGGGGAATATTTACATTTGTCATCCTCACCTTCCATGTCAGATGAAGATCTTTAGCCGTTTCCATGCACTGCTCACAAGCTTTCATAAGGTCCATTTCCTGGGATGATACCAAGTGTAATTCACTTAGCCTTTTTAAGTGTTTAGCATTAAGAGTGGGTAAGTCAAGAGCTTCTTTAACCATTTTTTGGAAATAAGTTTTTAAGCTTCTAGTGTCTATATCATCTCCTATTCCATCTTTATCTTTGAGCAGACCAAGAACCACTAAGGTGCTCAATGCCTCATCTGAAATGGTGACACACTCATTAATGATCTCTTTAAGCTTTGTTTAGCAACCTATAAGTTCCATTCTACACCTTTAGTCCATGATAGGTAGCGGGTATCTGAAGCATTAGGTATGATTTGATCAACAACTATTTTTTCCATATTTGAGCTCATCAGTAACTTCAATTCAGTTTGATAGTTAACCACAATTTCTCTTCCTTTTCAATAGCAATGGCCTCATCCCCTAAGGTGGCTTTCAAAGCATTTTCCTCTTAGAAGTGTTTAAAGGATTCAGAAATGACAAGGTTTCCTTTCTTGATGAGGGATTGGTTCCAGTCATCTACAGCCTGACTTAAGATTTGACTACTTTTGATTTTAGTTAGGGCCTCATTTCCAACCATAGTAATAGATTCAACAAAAGCATCTACCTGAGAAATAGGTTGTGGAATGACCTCAAAGCTAGATTTTAAACAGGCAGTCAAATTTTGAACCAGAGCTTTTAATTCATCTTTACTTTCTTTATCTTTCTTTGATCTTTCCACCATCCTGGCTACGGATACCTAAAAAATTTGGACGTCACCATCCCTAGTAGGAGGACTAAGGTCAACCATATTCACTTCAAAGTCACTTGTAGTCACTTGGGAAATGTCTCTCTGTATAGAAGGGAGTGCAATTTCTAAATAGAGTGTCCCTGATTCTATTTCATCTATAAGCCTAGCGGTAGTCTTTAGCTTCTTAGGTTTAGGAGTTGTAGTCCTCTATAGAAATTGACCTATCATATCTTGCTTGGGCAAGCTGGACTGTATGCCTTTCCTTTTTCGAGATAGTGAATCTTCTAGCCAGGTTGGGGTTACTGTGACCTTAGTTGCCTTGAAGCCTGGGGACTCAAATAGTGTTTGACTAACTGGAGGGGTGTCCTCTGTAGGTGTAGTTGTCCCTAGCCCTTGAGAGGGGTTCACCTCTCTGATAGGTGATTCATTCTGAGTCGGAGGTGAATCAACATTTAGGTTTTCTAATCCTTCCTCTTCCTCTTCTCCTTCGTTATCCTTCTCCAAAATAGGCAAATTGAAAATGTCATCCCCACAGGTCTGTGAGTATACATTTCTTCCTGGTGGATCCTCATCACCGCTTCCTTGGGGACCTGATGATAAAGACTAAGGAGCATTACTAGTTGATTTCCTGTTGGTGGAGGCTTGGGAGGTACTTTCAGTAGGTCATGGGTACTTTGATCTAGTGAAAGGGAGAGATTGCTCAGTTTTCTTCTGAGTCACCCATTCCCTAGTCCTAGTCAGAACATCAACAGTTTTGGCTTCAATAGTTTCCTTTTCTTTAAAACTCCAATCCATGGTAGGAATGGGTTGGCTCTCTATAAGCTTAGTATATACTGGGTCAACCATGTCCTACCCATCTTCAATAATACCTTGCAAATCCCATTTCAAATAATAAATGATAATTTGCTCCATTTTTAATCTCATCCAACTTCTTCTTCTTACATCATATTCATCAAATCAATCAACACAGTAATCCTCAAAGTTGGATTGGTGATTGTAAGTAGGACCTAGCTTCAATTTGTTCTTAATATAGTCTTTCAGGTCAAAATCAACACACTCGTCATATGAGAGCATGTCATACCTGAACAATTTTGTCTCAATATTCAAAGCATCAGACATAGATTGGTAGCTATATGCACCAAAACCAAACGGAAAACTGACTATCAACCTCTTTCTACCTTGGCATATCTATTAACATCAAGCAATTGCCTACTAATATCAATAATCACCCATTTTTCCTCAGGGTACTTGGGAAATTTAATAGGAAAACCTACATACCTGCCTAATCTTATGTATGAAAACCTCTAGAATTGGATAAAGTGGTTACCATAAAAATCAACAAACTCCATGGCCTCTAGAGACAACCTCATTTTAGAATGTCCCTACAATTCCCTAACCATCCTCATGGTAAAAGTGTCAGCAATCCTCCTGAAATGTATGAAGCTTTTGTGCAGTTGGAGCTTATCAAAGTAATCATAAATTGGTACCTTGTCTGGTGGTAAATCACTTGGCCTTAATCTAGGGTAGGGACGGGTGCTGGAAAAGGCATATATCAAATATGATGACATAAAGAAAAACCTATTCAGAGTGAAGAATGTCATCAACTCATGCACGTGGTCACTGATAGTATTGGCCCAATCTAGGAATTTTTACCCATTCAATGTAATTTGGATGAAGAAATACATCCATTCTTCAAAACTATGAACATTTTCACTACCCCTGACCATGTGCAGCAACACAACAATATTGGCTACTTCATCTAAAAAGTGATTCTTGTGCAGGTTGCGAGCCAACTAAGACTTACCCTTATTTAGTTTGGCTAACCAGTTCTTTTCTATTATATTCCTATAGACCCCTTTCTTGGTAGTAAACTCAATATGAGAATTGGTCATGTTGATTGGTGAGTATTCATCTCTTTTTGGAGTCCTCAAACAAGACATGAAGGTAGACCTTTGAATTTTCAGAATAATTCTATTGTCTTCTATCCTAACCTCTCGTATCTGTGTGTTATAATGTTTGATACATTCCAACAATAATTTGGGACATTACACTGCTATTGGAAATGCGGCGGCCTCCATTAACCCACTACTTACTACTCTTTCAATTATAGGTGGAGGGTTAGGTTTGTTAAATTTGTTCCTCAATTCATCTAAATTAACAGACCCTAGCCAGGTATCACCAATTTCAGGCCCCTCATAGGTTAACCCAGACACATACTCATAGTCAGCATATTTAACCCTTGCCATTTCTAGCAGTGACTCATGACAATGTATATTCTTTAATGCAGGAGTAAATAATTTAGAAAATAGTTGCAATGAATTAAATTGAATTAGCTCTAATGGCGAACACTGCAATTTGAACTATGTGTCTTCTCCAGCTCGTCCTCAAAAATTGTCGCGATAAGAATGTTTTTTTGTCCTTCTATTTTATCAAACACGGCTTCACAGAAAAGCATGGGAGTAGATGAACATTAATTTCTTGATTTCACATTAGGACACATGGTAGTTGTCACTTTCACCATTCCCCACATAACGATCTTTTAAAAATTTGAAAACAAACGTCTACGGGTGGTAATAAAAGAGGTTAAGAGAACTCCACAAATATGCGCTCGGGTTCAAAAGTTATGGTGAAAGACTGCCCAGGCTAATAGTCATCACCCTGGCAATAAGGTTTGATAAAATACATAAAACACCGCTTGGGTTAAACATTTGAAGGAGATAAAAGAGGCACAAGTGGCGAAGTGAAAGGTTTGACGAACCATAGAAAACACTGCCCAGGTTCACACTGAGGCATGAAACGCCGCCCATGTTAGAATGAAATGTTTTTGGATAGGTGGAAAACTCTATGAAGTGAGAAACAGAATAATATCAACATTGGCTCTGACTGGGGACAAAGACTGATAAGGATGAAGCAATGAACCCAGACCAAATGGAAGAAATTTAGTGTCTTATAAATTGGGCAACAGAGTCGGTTAAATGGAATGCACTCTCTAGCAACAAGAAAGCAAACCAAAGGAACAACAAAACTGAAAAAAAAAACCCTAAGCTAACTATGCACAAAGAAAGAGAGGCCACAAGGCCATTATAACTGATATAGCTTTAGATATTTCCCATTATAAGGAATGGGCAAGGGATTTTTGTTAGGGTAGGCAATATGGAAAGTATTAGGCCCAAATTCCTGAGTGATTTTGAACGGACCAATCCATAGTGAATCGAACTTCTTATGAGCACCTTTAGGTTCCCTGCATTTATCCCACAACAAAACTAAATCTCCAATCATAAACTTTTGAGGTCTAGATTTCATTTCAAAGATCTTCTTGACTCTTTCCTGATGTATGGTTATCTTGTCTACCATCTCTTCTCGTTATTCATATAACCTAGTCAAGTACAAAATCCTCTTTTCCAAAGCATCATTGAATTCGACTTCCTCTATAGCAGTTTGCAATTTATGAACTAACAATTCTAACGAAAGAGGAAGTGCACTTTCCACTCCATACACCAACTCAAAGGGGGTAATTCCAATAGCCATTTTCAGAGTTATCAGATCTTCCCATAGGGCTTCATACAACATTTTATGCCAGTCTTTCTAATTGTCACTAACCAGTTTTTTGATAATGTTCACTAGGTTTTTATTACTGGATTCTACCTGACTGTTTCCTTGTGGATAATAATCAGCTGAATGGGAAATAGAGATTCTGTGATAATAGCATAAAAGTGAAAATTAACTAGATGAGAAACTGGTAGTGTTGTCAGTAACTAGTTTTTGTGGAACTCCATACCTAACCAAAATGTTTTCTTTGATGTAATCACAAACTACCTCATAAGTGGTTCTTTTGACTAGAATCGCTTCCACCCATTTGGTGAAGTAATCCATAGTTGTGATAATATTAGTGTGACCTCTACTAGACTGTGGGTTGATCGGACCAATAAAATTGAGACCCCATTGCTGAAATGGTCCATCAATAACCACAGGCTTGAGTGGTAAGGCTACTAGTTGAGGTGTTCCTACAAATAATTTGCATTTCTCACACTAACCAACCTAGTGGTAGGAATCTTTAAAAATTCCAAGCCAATAATATCCATGTCTACTGATCTTGAAGGTAGTCATAGTGGAAGAGAAGTGACCTCCACAGGCCTCATTGTGGAAAGTGTTAAGAAACCATTCTTGTTGAGCTTTATCAAAACATTTCAAGAAAGTTCCATCTATACCCCTCTTGTATAGGGTGTCACTCCAGATAACATACTTAGCTACTTTCAACTTCAAATTCCTTTTTTGTTTACTTGAGAGGTGATTTGGACATTGTCTGTATGTAAGGAAGTAAGCTATATCAAAGAACCACTCATCTTGTAAGATAACAGTTAACACCAATGGTAAATCTTTGTTTTCTTCTACTTCTTTCAAGTTCTCTACCATTAACTTGCAAAGTACCCTTCTTCTAACTAACTTAGTGGGCTTTAAGTCTAGGTCATACTCTTATACCTTAGCTATCCAGGTATTTCTCTTATTGTAATCAATGTCTTGTTGGGTTAATATGCTCTTGACACAGGATTTCGCACATAAACGACTAAGTGTGAGTGTAGGATATAGAAACAGAACTGCTTGACTACCTTGACCTTTTGCAAATGCATGTTTTTCAATGGGAGAGTAATTAAGCTCGTGTTTCTTTAATGGTTTGCTCATGAAAGCAATGGGTGCTTGAACTTTTTCTTCATTTTCATGCAATAGTACAACAGGCGTGGTATGCTCTGAAGCATAACAATAAATAATGAAATAATTCTTGAATTCTAGGCTAACCAAGGTAGGAGCTCAAGCAATTTCTTCTTTTATGTTTTCAAAAGCTTTCTTTCCAGCTTAATTCCATTTAAAACCTAGTTTTTATTTCATCATATCTACAATGTGTTTAGTAATTTCAGAGAAATTTGGAACAAATTTTCTCAAGAAATTCACCTGACCAAAGAAATATTTTACACCAGTCTGGCTTGAAGGAATATTTAATTACAAGATAGCCTTAACCCTGTCTGGATCTATCCTAATGCCTTCTTTAGATACAATGTGGCCTAAAAAATTTCCCTCTGTAATAGCAAAAATAGACTTTTTGGGGTTAAGAGAGATACCATGTTCTATGCATCTTTCCAAGACCCATTCTAGATCTTGTAAATGATCAGCCCTTTTCTTAGAAAACACCATCAGATTGTCAAGATATATGACTATAATTTTGTTCTGGAGATCACCAAAAGATAGGTCCATAGAACGTTGAAATGTAGCTCCTGCATTAATGAGTCCAAATGGAATTTGATTGTAAGCAAAATTACCCCAAGGTGTGGTGAATGTCGTTTTGTGTTGATCCTCTCTCGATACACTAATTTGATTGTAACCCGAAAATCCATCTAACATAGACATCATCTCTGAGCCAGCAACTGTTTGTAAGATATGATCCATGTTAGGTAGAGGGTAGTTATCTTTCAGTGAGGCCTGATTGAGATTTCTAAAATCAACACATTCAAATCTCCCCATTTTTCTTGCGTACTGGTACAATATTAGCCACCCAAGTTGAATGATGTATAGGATATATGATCTGTTCCTTTATCATTTTTTCAATTTATGTAAAGATGGCATCGGTTACCATAGGATTATAATTCCTTTGTTTTTTCCTGAAGGAAGCTTTTCCTTCCTTGAGCGGTATGTGATGCTGAAATTTCCCATTCATGAAATTCTTCAAATAATCATAGCACCAAGCAAAGACTTCCTTGTACTTAGTCAGAAAGGCTATTAATTTTTCTTTTTCTTCTAGTGAACAACATTTTTCAATATATACCATTTTTGGGGAATCAGGTTCTACAATATTTACTGCCTCAAACCCATCAGAATGTTTGGCTAAATTGCTCATCTTCTTTTTGACGGAATGATCGTGGCGGTTGAAAAAATCTTCAAGAGACACCAGACCTTTGGGTATTTTGTCCCCTTTAATTGAATAACCTCATCTCGAAGGTCGGCTACACTATCAAGGCAGAAATCTTTACATTGATGATCACTTCCTTTGAAGAATGTTTGAGAAAAGGCCCCGACATTTTCCAAAAATGCCTAAATTTTCTTGTCATCTTCAAAGACCTGCCAATGATTGATGTTATCAAGAATACTGAGTCTATAAATTAATTCAATCCCATAGGATTTATTTTTGAATTTTGGGTGCGAGAGGAGAAAAGAAGCAAAAACTACTAGTGAGTTGGCCTTCGTGTTCAATTCTCAAGGGATGGCTTCTATTGAGAAAGCATCAAAGTTCTCGATGGTGTCCCAGACTCAGTTTTAGTAATGTTTCAACCTTTCATTCTTAATAGTGAAAACATTTCGCACCTACTTAACAATTAATTTAGCATCTCCCAAGACCTTAAGCATTTTTATCCCCATACCCTTTGCTTCAATTAAATCTAACAAAAGGGCTTCATACTCAACAATATTATTGGTATTATCGATCTCTAACTTATATGCAAAATGAAATTTCTCACCAGAAGGGGAAATGAGAACAACACCCACTCCTGAACCAGCATGAGAACAACTTCCATTGAACTCCATTTTCCAGAGCTCAGATTCTGAATTTGAGGCACATAAATCATTTCCATTTTCTTCACTAGAGAAAAGCATGTAATTCCCAAATTCATTTTCTTCATATAATATTTGTGCTTTTGGGTCTTTAGACTTGAGTACTGTTATCTTGGCCTTAGACTCAGGTTCAAGATGCACCTTCTTTTTACCAACAAGTATAGTGGCATATGACCAATCCAATTGTATTTCACCTCCCAAATATTTACAAAAACTCCCACTCAACAGCATACCATAACTTGCAGGTATATATGTGACCAATATGGTTAGCTTGAGGAACTTATCTGGGTAAGCAACAAGTGCAACTTGAGCATCTTTAATTTTCCCCAGCAAGAGAACTTGCTTAGAATCCATCGAATAGCATTTTCCAAATGTCTTGGTCATCTCTAGTCCCAAAGCCTTAGCAATTTGTGCAGGCATAACATTATCAAAAGCACCTAAGTCGATGATGCAATTATTAACCCTAAATCCATTAACAAACAATGAGATGTAAAATGGGTATGGTTTCACATCAAAGGCTAGTGAAGAGAATGCTTTACTACAGGATACAACATTAGTAGCCAAGTCTTGGGACTTAACTATTGCTTCATCTAATCTCGCATGTAACTCTGAATGTCCTGGTCTAACATATTCAATCAATTTATCAAGTTCTTTAGGATTCATTTTCAGATAATCAGCTTGTGACACCTGAATTTTGGTAGATTTATAGAATTATATGATATCGAAAGCCCCTATTTGATTCTCGTAGGATGATGCAATAGGAATTCTTGAAGAGCTATTGGCTACACTTGGTGAAGTATTTTCACTTTTTGAAATTGCACTAGCCTTAGTGAGAAAAACTTTAGGAGAATTAGGAATACCTTTTTGGTTGGAATATTGTTGGCTTTGAGTGATGGTAGCACAAGTAGCTTATTCCAAAGTGATATACACATCTCCCCCTCTATCATCATCAGGTTCACATTCTAACTATCCATTTGCAGAGTCGCCATATTGGTTAGATGATGTACCTTCCTCTGTAACCTCTTCTATGACCTCCTTGGTGGTGGTTAACTACATAAACCTATTCATCTCGTGGTAGTTTGCACCATCATGATCAATTGTGAGGTGGAAGATACACATGTTATTTTTTCTATCTAGAGGAGGAGCTTCAATTGCCAACCTTTTTTGAGTTGGGGGCAAGGGTAGTGCCTTATTCCTTGGTTGAAAATTAGCCTTTCTAGGTATGTCTTGATAAAGTTGATTACGCTTCAGCATCTACCTTTTGAGAGAAATTATGTCATTAGCTAATCTTTGAATCATAGGATCAGAAGAAGTGGTAAGAAGTTCCTTACTAGTATGCAGTTCCTTTTTCCATTTTCCAACTAAAATAAAATCATCTTCCAATTCCATGGCCAGTGCCTATGTAGCTTCAAGAGTATTCAATGGTTGCCTCTTCAAGAGAAGACCAATATTTGGATGTTGTGCATTGATGAAGAAGCATTTTTGTGTTTCTATGGAGGGTCTCTTAGCTACTGAAATCCAGTTAATTATTCTATTGAATTTAGCTACGAAATCCCTCATGGGTTCATTTTCTTTCTTTTTTCATGTGAGTCACTTTTGCTATCAATGTTAAGTCATCTGCACTTTTGAATATGGCCTCAAACTTGCTATGCATAGTGGCCCAATTAGTGATACATCCATGTGGTAATTGATAAAACCACTGTGTTGACACATTAGCCAAAGATTCCACAAACAATCTAATGGCAACATCTTCTTCTTGTACTGCAAGAATGCTACATGCAACAAAAAAGGCATCAATGTGTTCTTCTGGTGAAATTTTTCCATCCCCCCTAAATTTAGGATAAAATTTATGAGACCCCTTGGGTAAATCATGCAAATTATTTCCTAGCTACAAAGGACCAATAGTAGCACCCCAAGGGACAGGTTGTGGGTTAGCCATGTTAAGGGGAAAATTGATTACAACTGATAGAACAGTCTCGTGTAAAACAAGTGCTTGAGAAGTAGAATGATTAGCAGGTGTCCTTGTAGGTGAAGCAAGTCTACTCCTAGCTCTAACCCTTCATCTAGGTAGAATAATATAGGAAAAGTTGTTTCTTTGCAAAGTTTCAAAAACAAGGTCAGAATTCCCCCTACTTCTCTCCCCTCTAGTAAATTTGTGAAAATCCAAGATTGATTAATTAACCTATGAAATATGCCCGGACAAGGTGACCAAACTAACAATTTTAGTCCCCAATGGAGTTTCCAAAAATCTGTTGGTTAACATATTTGACACCTCAAGAATTTACAATGAATGCCCACTAGGTGCAAAAGAAATTATCCAACAACTTTGAATATTAATCTTTGAACAAGATAAATATTCTTTGAATTTTTTTGAGGTACAACTCCCTCATATATTTTTCAATGAATTAGAACAACAAGAAACAAAATATCATGTATTCTTTTAACCAGAAAGTAGAAAGGAATACCCAATATCAAAAAAAATTTGGATATCAAGTGCATACTATAACGAATAGAAGTATTAGCACAAAGACTAATTAACAATTGGAAACAAAAAATCCACTCAATACCATATGGGAAATGAAATTAATTGAAGAACTACACTCCTCATACCAAGATAAGACATGCATGAGATATTCTTAAACACAAAGATTTAAGAAATTAGATTAACTTCACCAAATTGCACGCAGACAAAATAGTAATTTCATTTATCAATAGTATTGAGCAAAACTTGTGAAGAATTTCTAGAGAGAGCATAGGAAAATAGATACAACTTAAATAGGAAGATGAGCCTCACCTCTTCATGTTCATAGCCAATTAAAAAAAAGACATGTAAAAGAATCAAAGAGGATCCATGCTACTATGACGGTGTCACTCCATTTCCAGCTTCCTGGATCATCGAAGGTCTCTTATGCCACTCCTAGAAATTCTTGAGGATATGCATCAAGTCCTTATGTTGGGGAATATTTACATTTGTCATCCTCACCTTCCATGTTAGATGAAGATCTTTATCTATTTCCATGTGTTGCTCGCAAGATTTCATAAGGTCCATTGCTTGGGATGATACCAAGTGTAATTCACTTAGCCTTTGTAAGTGTTCAACATTAAGAGTGGGTAAGTCAAGATCTTCTTTAACCATTTTATGGAAACCAGTTGTTAAGTTTTTGGTGTCTACATCATCTCCTATTCCATCTTTATCTTTGAGCAAACCAAGAGCCACTAAGGTGCTCAATGCTTCATCTAAAATGGAGACACACTCATTAATAATCTCTTTAAGCTTTGGTAAGCTTTGCTTAGCAACCTGTAATTTCCATTCTACACCTTTAGTCCATGAAAGGTAGCGGGTATCTGAAGCATTAGGTATGATTTGATCCACAACTAGTTTTTTCGTATCTAATCTCATTAGTAACTTCAATTCATTTTGATAGTTGACCCACAATTTCTCTTCCTTTTCAATAGCAATGGCCTCATCCCCTAAGGTGTATTTTAGAGCATTTTCCTCTTGGAAGTGTTTAAAGGATTTAGAAATGATAAAGTTTCCTTTCTTGATGAGGGATTGGTTCCAGTCATCTATAGCCTGACTTAAGCTTTTACTACTTCTAATTTTAGTTAGGGCTTCCTTTCCAACCATAGTAATAGATTCAACAGAAGAATCTACCTAAGAAATAGGTTTTGGAACGACCACAAAGATATATTTTTAACAGGTAGTCAAATTCTGAACCAGAGCTTTTAATTCATTTTTACTTTCTTTATCTTTCTTTGATCTTTCAACCATCCTGGCTGCAACTACTTGAAAAATTTGGGCATCACCATCCCTAGTAGGAGGACCGAGGTCAACCCTATTCACTTCAAAATCACTTGCTACCACTTGGGAAACGTCTCTCTGTATAGAAGGGTGTGCAATTTCCAACTGGAGTGTCCCTGATTTTGTGTCATCTATAAGCCTAGCGGTAGTCTTTAGCTTCTTAGGTTTAGGAGTTGTATTCCTCTATAGCAATTGACCTACCATATCTTGCTTAGGCAAATTGGACTGTATGGCTTTCCTTTTTTGAGATAGTGAATCTTCTAGCCAGGCTAGGGTTACTATGACCTTAGTTGCCTTGAAGCTTGGGGACTCAAATAGTGTCTGACTAATTGGAGGGGTCTCCTTTGTAGGTGTAGTTGTCCCTGGCCTTTGAGAGGGGTTCACCTCTCTGATAGGTGATTCATTCTGAGAGGGAGGCAAATCAACATTCAGGTTTTATAATCCTTCCTCTTCCTCTTCTCCTTCGTTATCCTTCTCCAAAATAGGAAAATTGAAAATATCATCCCCACAGGTCTGTGAGTATACATTTCTTCCTAGTGGATCCTCATCGCCACCTCCTTGGGCACCTGATGATAAAGACTGAGGAGCATTACTAGTTGATTGTCTACTGGAGGAGGCTTGGGAGGTACTCTCAGTAGTTTGTGGGTCCTTTGATCTAGTGCAAGGGCAAGATTGCTCAGTGTTCTTCTTAGTCATTGTAAGAGAGGGGGACCACCATGTGCAAGAACCTAGGTAATGGAGGGTCAAGACGTGAGAGGCTGCCCTAACTTACCTCGGCTAAGCATAGTGTTTAGGGTATGTAAGGCAAGGGTAACGAGGACCGTAGGGCTTCTCAGCTACACAACATACCTGAAATGCAGAAAGAGGCTAGGTGAGTTGGTTTCTAGGTTTAACACTTCGTCTCAGAAAGCTCTTTGTCTGAAGAAGGAAGCGCGAACTTTGGATGATAGCATGGCACGTTGGTGTCTCAAAAGTGTGCTATCATCCGTATGGCTAGACAGTAATAAAAATGAGGTTAAGTCACTAAAAACTAGCTAACGGCCCAGCAAGTTAACTAAGGGGCCAAAATGATAGAACTAAGTAAATTATGTAATCTCTAATATGATAAAGTAAATAAGCAAGATTGATGAAGATGAGCAGAATCTCACCAATGAACTTGTTCGCCAGTTGATCCTCCAGGAGCTCGCACACCTACACACAACAAGAAGGGAAAATTTTGGGTGGCTATATAGGGACCTGCCTTAGTTAGACCCCCAATTAGGCATTTCCACTACCACAGACAACCAAAAGAATGAGATAAAGAAGCAATGTAATGAAAGAAAAAACACTAAAATGCAGTACTATGCTACTCACCAAACGATAGAGGAGAGGAGAGGGAAGCTTACCACCTCCACCAAGAGCACTCAAGGCTGCTTGGGGGAGAAAATGAGAGGGACTCAAGCCTCTACTGTGAATGGAGTGGTCCCAAACATTCTCTACCAAGTTGATGAAGTGTGATATTGCTGCAATGGAATGCTTGGAATGCCTAGAAGTGAGCTTGTGAGAGTGCAAGAATGAGAGCTTGAAGTGATCAAGGTTTGGATTGAATGCTTAGAAGCGTCCAATGCAAGTTCAAGGAGTGAATATGAAGGAATGAGGAAGAAAATGGCCATATTTGGGTCGGTCGGCCGAAGGAGGCGTTAGAACTTCATTTCCAATGAGAAGAGTAACGCCTCTGTTGGCTTAGCCGCAGGAATCTTCTAGGGACATAAGAGTGTTGTGTAGATGTTTGTGTGTCGCGCGAGAATCTCTGACATAAATTCCTCCACCGACACACAAAATAGGCTCCATGTGGACCACCAACAGTGGGCTTAAGTAAATTTAAGCCTCTGACTTTGGTTTTCTAAAGTGTATAAAGGAAAAAAGGGGAATTGTGCCTAGGGTGCAAATTCACTCTTATACATTTTTTCCCAACTTTAGCGAGCACAAGTATTGATGAGTGCTCGATAAAGTAGATCAAGAAGAAATTAGGGTTAGAAAAGTATACCTGAACCGTCGAAGAAGCAATACTTATTCTGGCGTATCTGAGGGTACAAGAGATGCGAAGAACTCCATAGCTGCTCAGAACTATGGAGTTGGAACAAAGCATCTTACAGGCCCGCAAACCTACAAGGAGGCAACCTCCAAGATCTCTCACATGGAGGAAGCCCCAAGGAAGTGAACTCCACAAAGTCAGGAAGCGGCGACATGTCTACCCACAGATAGAACATGTCAAAAGCGGTGACATGTCTACTCGCAGATAGAGCATGTCTAAAGCGGCAACACATCTACCCACAAATAGAGCATGTCTAAAGCGGTGACACGTCTACCCACAGATAGAACGTGTCTAAAGCGGAAACATGTCTACCCGCAGATAGAGTGTGTCTAAAGTGGTGACATGTCTACCCATAGATAGAGCTTGTCTAAAATCAGTTGGTCATGCAAACCAGAAAAACTTTCAAAGGGATCCCTCGGGAACCCTTCAAAAGGAGAGGGGTCCACTCAAGGGACGTGCAGTTCGAAAGATAAGGTCTAGTTAGGTTGCCCCCAAGCTAGACGTGAAAGGGTGAATGGAATGAGCCTAGTCGGGTTTCCCCCAAGTTAGACATGAAAATTTTCATTCGTTACAAAGGCTTTTGAAGAAAGGGTCCCTAGGGAACCCACCGTGAAGAAGAAAGGGGGTCCGCTCAAGGGACACACAATTCAAAAGTGAATGTTCACCTTAGAGTGATTCGTCATCAAGGGATCCTTTCGAAAGATGTTCACTTCATCAAGGAATTTGAAAGGAAGGTCATACCCCCACGCGAGGGGAATTCAAAGCAATTTCCACTTCAAAGGAAGGTCTTCAAGTCCTTTCTTCACAAACCCATGATGAAAGAAACACATTATGTTAGGGTTCCAAGTTGAGAATGCGATTCTAATGAAAAATCGTTGTGAAGACTTTCAAGAAAATATTTGTTGGCAATGAATTCATTTCCTGAAAATTGAGGTGTTAAAGAGGAGAACGTTGTCACACATAGGAGGGACAACTCAAGTAAATAATAGAGAAAGATAAAGGGAAAGCGAAAGAGAAAAGAAAAATACAAATAAAGGGCATAGGGGGATCTTGTTTAGTGGGGTTAGATCTTTCCAAGCTCATATAGTAATAGGTAACTGCAATGTAAGGCGAAAGATCATCAATCCCCAACTAGATCAGAAAGAATGCATGAAAAAAAAGTAAAAATAAAAAATTGGGTCAACATGGAAGGGAAGCCCAAATGCCCCCAACCCTTTGCATCGTCCCCAATTTATCAAAAATCAATCACAAACATGGAAGAATGATTGTACAAATAGAAGAAGGTTTACGACGCAAAAACCACGCTTGCATCCAAGCACCAATAGAGGTGACGAGGGTCATCCAGTCACACATAGCATGAGTATGGGAGAACACATCACAAAACACACACACACACACAAGATCAAGAAAAGGGAACCTCCTCCTAACACTGATCATCCAGGAGGTTGTCTACCTCCCAATCTAGATCCTCATAAGGGGAAGGAGGACGAGCCTGTAAGGGTGGAATGTTAAGAGGAGGAGCATCCAACCCTCCCAAAAAAGGCCCAAGGAAGAGGGCCCCTCAAGGTCCTCTCCACCAAGCTCTTGTGGAGTCAAAGTCAGCGACTTCGCGAAGATTGCCGACAGGGTCGGGACTTCGTCCACAGAATTAAACATGAATCCCATAGGAGCATCATGCTTATCCTCAATGAACGGTGCAAGATGTGCCTAAGACCCACCGCTAGGCTTGCTGAATGACTCAGGAGTGGTGACAAACTCATGGGAAGCCAGGACTGGTTCTGTCACAAGGACAAAACAAGTCATCACGGGGCCACCTTGTGAAGAAGGTGGATTCCTCTTACGTCCTTTTCCAGAATGACCAACCTCCACCACTTTCTTCATGGGAGCATATGAACTCCCCATAGATGAAGCTAGGGGCATGGAGGAAGAGGGGGACAGAACCATAGTGGACACGATCAAAGTGTTTACCATGTCCACGGGCTTAGGGAAGGGTTGAATATCCAGGATGGCCATCAGCAAAGGCGGCTTCGCTAAATGAGCAATAAACACTTGTACCCATTTAGGATTAGGCATGTTTGTGCTCGCAACGGAAGCTGGGAGAAAATCAAGCCAAAGAGAAACAACAGGAACGGAGGAAGGAGAAGTGGTAGGAGGTCCTAAAATAGGAGTGGTCATTTCTTCCTCCTTTTGCTCACTGCCTTAGGAGCAGGAGCAGTAGGAGGCCGCAGATCGAATTCTCTGTGAGAACCTTTCTTTATGTCGTATAATTAGTACCATGGTCTAGGAAATTCATAAGGAAGGTCCGCGATTCTAATCTTGGGCCTATGCCAAGGAGAAATCATTGGACTCAAAGGATAGCCATTGGGCTTGCTCATCTAGTACTCTTCCCAGGAAAGGGGAGAGGATGGGGCAGTCCGGGAAAAGGTCATTTTCTCTTTACCTTTATGAGAAGGAGAGGGAGCCATTATGGGATTCTCCTCCTTCAGGGGAGAGAGAGCAGATGATATAGCCTTCTCTTTACCTTTGCGGGGAGGAGAAGGGGCTGATGTGGACTCATCTTTCTCTCTCAGAGAAGGAGTAGTCATAAGAAAGGGCTCCTTCTCGTTTCGAGAAGAGGAGGTGACCAATTTTTTTGTTGTAGGAAGGGTTAGCTTTGGCTCCCCTTTGCCCCCAGTTTTGTAATTCACGTAGTTCTTGTAAACTAGGTCCGTTCTCGGAGGAAGTGGACCAATCGAGGAGGGCCATAAGTGATCCAATGAATATCCACCACGAGATACCAACGACTGATATCCGTTATCATGCACGACACCTTCATGGGAAAACTTTAAACACTTATGAATAACGGATGCGAACCCATTCATGGAAGACAACCAATGAATGCCTAACTTCACTTTGAATAGGTCTGACTCCGAAATAACATTAAAGACCTTGTCAACAGTCCTAGGTCCAACCAGGACAAACAAAGTGATTGATCCATAAGGTTTAATACTCATACCATCATGGGTACGGATGGTAGATTTTGTTTCTTCATACTTTTCTTTTTGCAATGAGTTCATTACTAATGTTTCTTAGGTAATAATATTCACATGGCTTGTGGGGTCTATCAGGACTCCCATCACAATGTTACCATTGACACAAGCAGGAATGTAAAGTGGTGAAGGCTTGTTGTTTAAGGGTAGATCTTGTGTTGTAAATGTAATATCTAGAAAACCGGGTGCGGGTGTAGCAGTAGAAGTTATCGTGACCATGTTTACATAGGCCTCAAGTTGGCAAATAGAATCGGTGGGATCGATAATCATGTTGGTAGAATGTGACGGAAATGGGTTTGTGTATATTTGCAATTCACTGTTAGCTTTTGCCACTAATTTGTTAGTGTTTTGTTTATTCCCATCGAGACGAATGCTACTGTCCTCGATGCAGTCTTGTATCTCATGATGCAACCGCATACAACGTTTGGTATCATGTCCATTAACGTGATGGTACTGACAGTAAGCATTCTGATCGTACCAATTAGGATAGGGTTCCCTAACAAGCTTAGGGGGTGGAAAATTTATGATCTTATCCTTCAACAGTTTTTGCATGACAGAAGTGTAAGATTCAGACAACTTTGTGAATTTCCGGTTGCATTTGAGGTTGTTGTCATCGACAGCGGCTACTACATTCACAACGGCTTTTCCTTTCCTAGAAATTGATACAATGGACTTTCCTTCAGAATGGGAGTGTGAGGAGGATCCCCCAAACTGAGCAACCATCTATTGGTATTCTTGTAAGGTTGCACATGCATGCGCGAAAGAAGGGTATTTCATAAGGGCAAACTTCTCTTGCCAAGGCCTTTGTAAGTTGCCTATGAACACCTTTTGTACGTCAGAATCGGGTAGTTGGTATGAGGTTTCTAAAAGAAGCGCTTGATAATGCACTATGAAATTGGTAATCTTCTCATTGTCTCCTTGCTTACATCAAACGAGATCTAAAAAGGTCATCTTCGGCCTGATGTTTTCTTGGAATTGTCTAAGGAATTGATTAACAAGTTGGTCGAATGAGAAAATAGAATTATCAGGCAAGGAATAGTACCACTAGAGTGTTGTGTCCTTGAGGGATCGAGCAAATAGTTTAGCCATCAAGGCGTCATGATGGAAGAATTTGGTGCAGATGGCATCAAAGGCAAACACGTTTGTCTACAGATCCCCCTTACCACCAAACTTCTCAAATTTAGGAATCTCCATTCCATGAGGGAAGGGAGTGTTCAAGATGGAAACCAACAATAGGCTTTGTCAGAAGAAAGGTTGGAAAATAGGTTGGGCAGAGGCTTGAGAAAGGTTCGCTAACTGACTCTGCATCTTACCCATATTCTGAAGTAGAGTATTCAGAATAGGGTCGTTAGAAGATAAAGGGCCAAAGGAACCCCCTCCAGAGCCACCGCCAATTCCGCCTCTAGAACCACCACCGGTGTGACTTCCGCTAGAGCCACCAACACTAGTAGGGCCACTACCGGAACCACCGCCATGACCTCCACCGGATCCACCTCCACCAGCACCACCTCCGCTACTGGATCTGCTACCACTACCAAAGCCTCCACCACCTATTCTGCCAAAACCTCCACCACCGGAGGTGACAAAAGGGGTAAAGCTAAATCCCAACAGGACCTTATTCACCTTGATAGTTTTTGGTTGATTAGGGATAGAAGGGATACTAATGGAAGGGACCGCATCGGCCATGTAGACAGAGGTGGGAGGCATTAATACTCCTAGTTGTCTCTCGTGTTCCTTGAAGGTGACTCCTTGTTCAAAACAAGGGTTGTCTGAAGGGGCGCATGCTTCAGCAATACCAAAGAGACTATTTAGAAGCTCTACACCTGTTCGGTCTTTATCCATCATATGTTTTAGTTCACTAACAACCCGAGCGGCCCTAGCCATCTTCAGATTTCTTTCCAATTGATTTTCAAGGTCATCCAACCCCCTTGTAAGGGCAGACACATATTCAATAGGGATTTGAATGGCCTCATACTCGTCCACCGATGATGGCATGGGGGACGCAGGAGGAGTGGGGATGTGATCAGTTTCGTAGGTGAATCCTATCTCAGCCCTTGACACCTGTTCCTGTGCATCCAAACTAACAGCAGGACTAGAGAAGAGACCCGTAGAGAGACCAAGCAAGACCTTCGTTCTATCCATCAGGAGGTGTCGTACACTTCTCCTTACGATATTCCTAGAAGTTATGGACTGGGTTGTGATGATCATAAACCTTCACAACACATGAGAACACAACAATCATGAAGCAACTTGGGGGAAGCCTCAACACCGACAGATGAACAGATGTTGGTTCACATCGGGTTCACTAAAAATGTAAGAGAGGGGGACCACCGTGTGCTAGACCCCAGGTCGTGGAGGGTCAAGATGCGATAGGCTACCCCAATTTACCTTAGCTAAGCTTAGTGTTTAGGGTATGTAAGGTGAGGGTAATGAGGACCATAGGGCCTCTCAGCTACGCAACAGGACCAAAATGCAGAAAGAGGCTAGGTGAGCTAGTTTCTAGGTTTAACACTTCATCTCAGAAAGCTCTTTGTCCCAGGATGGAAGCGTGGACTTTGGACGACAGCGTGGCATGCTGGTGTCTCAAAAGTACATTGTCATCCGTATGGCCAGACAGTAATAAAAATGAGGTTAAGTCACTAAAAACTAGCTAACGGCCCAACAAGCTAACTAAGGGGCCAAAATGATAGAACTAAGTAAATTATGTAATCTCTAATATGATAAATTAAATAAGCAAGAGTGATGAAGATGAGGAGAATCTCACCAATGAACTCGTTCTCCAGTTGATCCTCCAAGAGCTCGCACACCTACACATAGCAAGAAGGGAAAATGTTGGGTGGCTGTACAGGGGCCTACCTCAGTCAAACCACCGTTTAGGTGTTTCCACCGCCACACACAACCAAAAGAACGAGATAAAGAAGTAATGTAATGAAATCACAAACACTACAATGCAGTACTATGCTACTCACCAAATGATAGAGGAGAGGAGAGGGAAGCTTACCACCTCTACCAAGAGCACTCAAGGCTGCTTGGGGGAGAAAATGAGAGGAACTCAATCCTCTACTGCGAATGGTGTGGTCCCAAACGTGCTCTACCGAGTTGACGAAGTGTGATATTTCTACAATGGAATGCTTGGAATGACTGGAAGTGAGCTTGTGAGAGTGCAAGAATGAGATCTTGAAGTGATCAAGGGCTGGATTGAATTATTAGAAGCCTCCAATGCAAGTTCAAGGAGGGAATATGAAGGAATGAGGAAGAAAACGACCATATTCGGGTTGGTCGGCTGAAGGATACATTACAACTTCACTGCCAATGAGAAGAGTAACGCTGGCTCAGCCACAGGAATCTACCAGGGACGTAAGCCCACCGCACAGACGTCTGTGCATTATGGGGGCATCTCCGACAGAAACGCCTCCACCGACACACAAAATAGGCTCCACATGGACCGCCAACAGTGGGCTTAAGTAAATTTAAGCCTGCCACTTTTGTTTTCTAAAGTGTATAAAGGAAAAAGGGGGAATTGCGCCTAGGGTACAAATTCTCTCTTATATAGTCACCCATTCCCTAGTCCTAGTCAGAACATCAACAGTTCTAGCTTCAATAGTTTCCTTTTCTTTAAAACTCCAATCCATGGCAGGAATGGGTCGGCTCTCTATAAGCTCAATATATACTTGGTCAACCATGTTTGATCCATCTTCAACAATACCTTGCAAATATCATTTCAAATCATAAATGATAATTATCTCCATTGTTAATCTCATCCAACTTCTTCTTACCTCATATTCATCAAAGCAATCGGCCCAGTAATCCTCAAGGTTGGATTGGTGATTGTAAGTAGGACCTACCTTCAAGTTGTTCTTAATATAGTCTTTCAGGTCAAAAGAAACACACTCATCATATGAGGGCATGTCATACATGGACAATTTTGTCTCAATATTCAAAGCATTAGACATAGATTGGTAGCTATATGCATCCAAAACCAAATGGAAAACTGATTGTCAGCCTCTTTCTACCTTGGCACAATCTATTAACATCAGCCAATTTCCTGCTAATCTCAATAATCACCCATTTGTCTTTAGGGTACCTGGGTAATTTAATAGGAAAAATTGCATACCCGCCTACTCTTATGTATGAAAACCTCTAGAATTGGATAAAGTGGCTACCATAAAAATCAACAAACTACATGGCCTTTGGAGACAACCTCATTGCAAAATGTCCCTACAATTCCCTAACCATCCTCATGGTAAAAGTGTCAGTAATCCTCTTGAAATGTAAGAAGCTTTTGTGCAGTTGGAGCTTATCAAAGTAGTCATAAATTGGTACCTTGTCTGGTGTTAAATCACTTGGCCTTAGTCCAGGCCAAGGTCAAGTGTTGGAAAGGGCATATATCAAATATGATGACATGAAGAAAAACCTATTCAAAGTGAAGAACGTCATCAACTCATGCACGCGATCACTAATAATCTTGGCCCAATCCAGGAATTGTTCCCCATTCAATATGATTTGGAGGACGAAATACATCCATTCTTTAAAACTATGAACTTTTTCACTACCCCTGAACCTATGCAGCAACACAACAATATCAAATACTTCATCTACAAAGTGATTCCTATGTCGGTTGCGAGGCAACTGAGACTTACCCTTCTTCAGTTTGGCTAGCCAGTTCTTCGCTATTACATTCTTGTAGACCCCTTTCTTGGTAGTAAACTCAATATGAGAACTGGTCATGTCCATGGGAGAGTATTCATCTCTTTCTGGAGTCCTCAAACAAGACATGAAGGTAGACCTTTGAATTTTTAGAATAAGTCTATTTTCTTTTGTCCTAACCTCCCGTGTTTGTGTGTTATAATGTCTGATACATTCCAACACTAATTTGGGACATTGGATTGCTATTGGAAATGTGGCGGCCTCCATTAACCCACTACTTACTACTATTTCAATGATAGGTGAAGGGTTAGGTTTGTTAAATTTGTTCCACAATTCATCTAAATTAACAAGCCCTATCCAGGTATCACCAATGTCAAGCCCCTCATAGGTTAACCCAGACACATACTCATAGCTAGCATATTTAACCCTTGCCATTTGTAGCAATGACTCTTGAAAATGTATATTCTTTAATGCATGAGTAAATAATTCAGAAAATAGTTACAATGAATGGAAACTGAAATACCTCTAATGGTGAACCCTGCAATTTGAACTGTGCATTTTCTCTAGCTCATCCTTAGAAATTACCACTATAAGAATGTTTGTTTGTCCTTCTATTTTATCAAACATGACTTCACAAAAAAACATGGGAGTAGATGGACATTAATGTCTTGATTTCACATTAGGACATGTGGTAGTTGTCTCTTTCACCATTCCCCACATAGTCATCTTTTAAAAATTTGAAAACAAACATTTGTGGGTGGTAATAAAAGAGGTTAAGAGAACTCCACAAATATGCGCCCAGGTTCAAAAGTTATGGTGAAAGACCACCTAGGCTAATAGTCATCACCCTGGCAACAAGGTTCGACAAAATACATAAAACACTGTCTGGGTTAAACATTTGAAGGAGATTAAAGAGGCACGATCAGCGAAGTGAAAGGTTCGATGAACCACAGAAAACACCGCCCAGGTTCGCAACAAGGCATGAAACGTTGACCGCGTTAGAATGAAATGTTTTTGGATAGGTGGAAAAATCTATGAAGTGGGAAACGAAATAATAGCAACACTACGTAATTGCAAAAAAATTAGAGGATGCATGCTTATTATAGCTTCAATATTCTTTGTTTCCACCTCAATTCCTCTATGTGATACTATAAAACCCAACATTTTCCACTATCCACTCCAAAGACGTATTTCTTCAGGTTTAACCTAATGTTGTACTTATGCATTCTTTCAAAAAAGATTGAAGGATTTTGACATGATCTTGATGTGTTACAGACTTAACCAAAACGTCAACATAATCTTCCAAATATAGTGTATAAAATCATGAAATATTAATGCCATTGATCTTTGATATGTGGTTCTATCATTTTTCAATCCAAAAGGTATAACCACCCATTAAAATGTTCCTCAAGGTGTAATGAAATCTATTTTATATTGATCTTGAGGATTAATGAAAATTTGATTATATCCTGAAAAGCCATCCATAAATGACAATAAGGCATGTCCTGAAGTTGAATACACTATCATTTCAATATTAGGAAGGGGAAAATCATCCTTTAGAGATTCTTTGTTAAGATCACAAAAATTCGTACACATCCTAATATAATTCTCAAGTTTTTCCATTACCACAATGTTAGATATCCAAGGTGAGTAATCAATATGGTGGATGAAACGAGCTCGTAAAACCTTTTCAATCTCATCCTTAACCAATAAATTTATCTTAGGATCCATCTTGTGTATCTTTTGTCTAACTTGTTTAACATTTTCCTCAAGAACAATGTTATGTTTGACTATCTTAGGTTCAATACATGATATATCCAAATAAGTCCAAGCAAAGATTTTGGCAAATTCATGTAACAATGTTGTATGATCCTCTTGTTCATCTTCATCAAGACACTTTCCAATTTGTATCACTTTCTCTACATTAGACTTATCCATTGTCACTTCCAAGATGTCTCCCACAAGTAATTCATTGTGATTTGAATCGTCATGAGATGTTTTAGGTTCATCTTGTTCATCACATGGTTCATTTTTGTTCCCGCAATATGCCTTAGCATTCGAACAATAAGAAACCCTTTGATTATCATGATGGGTGAGTGGAGTACCATTCATTCCCAAAAATTCACCTAGGACTCATCACTTTGAAACATATCCAATGACATATCTTCACATGTAGTAATTTTAAAGTTGTCTTAGGAGAATATTGTGTGATAACATTGATATTGAGTGAAGGTCTCTTTGATGCTTTTGTTTCTTTTGAAGGGAAATAACCAAGACCTCTTGTTGTTTCTTGTGTATTAAGCTCAATAAGAACGTCAATACCTTGTTCTTTTACTCCACATCCTTTTCCATTATAACTAAATTGTTTCAAGAGTTGATACCCTCTTCCATAAAGTTTTTCCATTTCTTTTGACAAAGGTGGTTTTTCGTAGTCACTTTCATCATAGGTAGATGTGTAATCTGTGTTCTCCTCACCACTAGAAGTTGTTGACTCTTGTGTCTTGGATGTTTCCATATCAGATTATGTTGATACCACTTCAACTTCTTTCTCTTTTTCCTTCATTTTTTTGTAATCTTGTATTCCCCCATGAATGTAGGTGTGAAAGCTAATGACCCCCAATCCTCATCCAAAAACTTTGTCAATGATGAAGGACACTCATCTTTATCTTATTTTTGTAAAGGTTCTACTTTTGAAGTTGGTATCAATGTTCTCAGAGGACTTTTCATTCCCTTTTTGGTTTGTAAACAATTTTTAGATTTTGGATCAACTTTGATTGTGTAAACATTATTTTTGTAAGTGTATTTCAGCATATAGTGCAACGTTGAAGGCACTTTATTCATTTAATGAATCCATGATCTACCCAAGAGAATATTATATGAAATTTCTTAGGGAATAACATGGATAGGATTTTGTAAAGTAACGTATCTGAATTTGACACATAATCTTATCACACCAAGCGATTGCTTCCCCACATTATCGAAACCACAGATGGACAAATAATTTGGTTGAGTGTTAGTCTTGTTCGCTCTAATTTTATCGAAAAGATTCACACTACAAACATTAAGCCTTGAACCATTGTCAAAAAAGGTGTGCCTAATCCTAGCTTTGTTAATAACAACCAATATCATCAAAGCATCATTTTTTTTATGTATTTCCACTAGAGGAACTTCACTTTGATGAAAGACCATATCAACATTGATCGAGTTCATACCCTGAATTAGGGTTGCTACATCATTTGGTTGTGCACTAGGAGGGACAAAAACTTATTGTAAGGCATCTTGAAGTATGATATGGTAAGTAGGTGATGTTTGAACTAAATCCCACAAGGAAATATTAGCAGGAGTGTTAGGAAGTTGTTCACAAGATCATACTCATTTCCACTATATTGAGGTAAGTGAGGGGCACTAGGTAAAATTGGTTGTGGAAGCAATATATCGATGCAGGAATGGTTTTTGTTTATCTTGGTTTCCTTTTATTCTATGTGTTATATGTATGAGCAACTGTGTGGTAACTTGGTTGCTGCAATACATTACCACTAGTGAGTTGTCTTACAAAGTTTAGTATAGCACCTAGATTTTTTGGTTTGTTTTGAGGTGGTCCTATGATAAGCATGAGTTTGGTTTTGACTTGAGGTTGTTGTGAAGGTGGATAAATGATAAGTTGATGTGTGATTGTATTGATTGTTCACTACTGGTTAGCAATGTTGCAAGCCTTAATGGATGATCTAGGTGAGATGAAGTCCTCAAGAGCTTCATCTAACATATCAAAGTCATCACGAATAAAGGGCTTGATAGGTATACAATGCATTTGTAGAAAGAGATTTGACACGATCAGATGACTGATTTTTCTAAGATTAATCATTAATTTCAAATGCATGTTTAAGCTAACTAAGGTTAGAAACAAGTTTATAGACTTGCCACAGATTTGGAAACTAGATTGCATACCTACAAACTGACAATAAATATCAGTCTATTTCTGAGTTTTGAAGCTATTTTTGGAGGACTAGGACACCCTAGGGCATCTCAATCCTGGTAGGGATTTTTTAAAAAGTGTCAATTTCATAGGCTTTAGTAACAAAGATTAACTACATAACTATTTACAAACCCAGGTTTAGCATTGAGTTTGTTACTATTTTGTTAGTTTTCAATTTGTGTAATGTGTTGTAACAATCTAAGGTTTTGATTGTTTGAAAAATGAAAACTAATCTACCTAGATTATATAATGATTCAAATAATCCAAATAAATGCTCTATAGATCTGAAAACTTCAAGCACTAAAAAGTAAAATGCTTTCCCAATTTTCAACAATCTAAGCAAAATGACAACTTTCTTTAACATGCAATAACACTATTTCAAAATTTCAAAATAGACATTTTCTAGCAGAAAACAAAATAAAAGAACAGACACAAAAATATGTTTAAATGTTCCCTAAGCCACATGTAGTAGGACATGGATACCTAGGGGCATCTAAGTCCTTGACAGGGGTTCATAAAACAAAAAAGTGAATGTTTATGTTGTTGTTTAAAGTATTTGTTTTTGTTTACAAAGTGCTTTGACAGTGATTGTTTTTCCAAAATTTCCTAATGTATGTGAAATGCAATTGTATGAAAATGTTTGAACAATAAATCACACTGAATTTTGAAATAAATTTTGAATATAAGTCTGATCTAAATGATTGAAACCAACCCTAATGTAGGCTATTATGCAAGTTATGATGCAATATTTTTGGATTTTTATGACTTTTTAAGATGCAAATATGAAACCCTAAATGAAAGATACAAAATAATGCAATGTAAAATCTAGATCTAGGGTGAATGAGTGCAATTTTTTGAAGGTATATGATGTCAAAATATTAGGTTCACCAAAATGAAATGTAGAAAAATGGAGTTCTTAAGTTTAATATTCAAAACCTAAGGTCAATTCCACATTTTTCTAGGATTTCATTATGATGTAAATCAACAAGGTGTATAGATTGACTTACAACCATGCAAGTGGGTCAATTAGACCTGGATTTGATCCTTTGGAGCCTTATAAATGGATTAAAAAATATTTATAATTATTAACCTAATTAAATTATATGACCTGATTTGATAAATATAATATTTTGAAAACACACTGACGAAAACAATAATTTCCAGATGGATCTAGGAAGTGTCGGGTGATGTGCACCTGTCACCAAAATTTGGATCTAGCATGCATAAAGTGACTCAATCACCCAAGGGAATATGAGTCTTTGTAAGCTTTTCCAAAACTTCAAAGATTGACCCTATAGCTCTTTGTTTTCTCTTTGTTTCCTGCCTTGTAAACCTTCTATCTTCATATCTATACGTGCAATAAATCTACAAAATAGATGGTTTGGGGTGGCTATATGGGTATTTGCCTCATTCAAACCCCTATTTTGGTATTTAAACCTCCAAAAATAGCTAAATAGATGTTAAAATACAATGTGTGATCCCTAACCTTATGTGTGCGTAAGGTTGTTATTAGCTAAAATGCAAAGAATCCCTACTTAAGTGTATTAGAGAGATATTCTTATATGAAAATGATAAGATCCAATTAGGGAGAAATCAAACACCCTAAGTAAATCTAAAATGCAATGATACCTTACTTTGGGTTACAAGAGAGATGAAGCTTGAAGATGAGAACACTTAGGAAACAAGTCATTAGGTTGAGGGAAGTGGCCAAATGCATCTCCCAAAACTAAAATCCATCATGTTCTTCCATAGGCACCAACTTTCAATCATGTGATAATGCTTGATGAAATATACAATTATGCTTGAAAACCTACAAATTCAAATGTGTATGATGAAATATGTTGCTCAATTTTTCTTGCTTGAATGTTGTCTCTTATGTTCTAGTTTTGAAATGTTGAAAAGATTAGGTATTTATTGGCATTTCTCTAATTTCCTAAAAATTAGATCTCAAAATCCAACATTTGAAATTTGAATGTTAAAATATCACCAACAACACACCAAAATTTATAGTCCTGGATAAAAATGGGGACCTATACGCCCATGGACATATGGGTCCTGGCCCAAATTTTAAGGACATTGAGTGTCAAGAGCAAAATAACAATTGGTTGTATTTATTCAATGCTTGCAATTTTGTCAAAAAATAATAAAAATAGGCCTTGTAATGCATAATAAAGGGAATTAGGGCCTATTTAGGAGGTGTTAAAATGCATAAATACAAGGATCACTAAAATAGGTCCAAACTAAGTGTGAAACTGTACTATCACCTACAAGGGAGTACAATTTTCTACCCTATAGTATCCAATCCTAAATATATATAATAACACCACATCACATCATATAAATTATCTATCCATAACATATCCATATGCGTCAAAGTTCATTGAATCAATAAATGTCCACCCATATAACATAAATTAATGTCCATCATAAATAAGGTGCATTTTATATACATCATTCATATATATCAAGGATTGGTGTCATAAATAAATACATCATCTTGCCACCTGTACAAAATAGCTCATCAAAAATCACCCAAACTTGTGTATCAACCCAAAATTGTCACCTAATCTCTATATCATATATCCAATTCTCCTTGTATCTAAGTGTGTAGGGTGTCTCTAAATCAATGACCACCTCCATCCTCCCTAATGTTGTCGGCATTTTGGTTGGGACCATGGGTAATGGTCGGTGTCTCTTCCACCACACCATGGATTTTCTTAGTGGAAAATCTTTTCCAATTGGTGATAGTACATATCGGCCAAATTAAAATTGGTGAATAAATTGCAACCATTGTGGTGGAAAAATTTCCCAAATTTTATGAATTATCAGTCTAATACATTTCCATTCACCATCAATTTATTTTATGAGGCATATGTAATTAATATTTTCACCATAACAAACTACATGTTTCAAATGGATTGATTAATATTTTTTCCTAGAATCTCATAACCATATATTAAATAACCTATATATTCACTAATACTATTAAAACAATATAATGTATCAGGACACATTTCGCCAACATCATTAAATTTTCACTATGTGTCAGGACCTATTTCGCCAATAAAATTTACAAATAATTGCTTATGAAGACCCATTTTTCCAATAGCATTAAAAAATAATTACATCTGAGGACACATTTCACCAATTACTATGACACCTCCATGCTAATCGTAGGGACACAATCGCCTTGAAAATGGCATATGTGTTCCATCAAGGTTTGATTCACCCAACATTTAAATGTATTGTTTTATAATCACACGTGATTCGTCAAGTTTTTACTATACCATTTAAAAATCTTGAAGAATTTTCCAAATATGGATTGATATAAATACAATCAAAACTCTGATTTATTCTTACACATTTTGTTTAGTTCTAAACTTGTGATCTCTCGATTCAAAAGTGTACTTGGAACCTTGATCATAGGCAAGTTACAAATTTACAACTATAGGCATTCCTACATTAACGAATAGAAATTCAGTGAAAATCTAAAGGTAAGTGATCATTTCTTCCTAATGTTATAATATTTTTTTCTCTTTTCCATTCTTGTGTCAATCTTAAAGATGATATTGAGTAGGGAATGGGATCTATATTCTCTGTCCTTCTTCAACAATAAGACATTTTTTCTAGCTTTTATTCAAAGTAAGAGATCAAGATGTTGACTAGCAAGTACAACAAGGGTAAGACTCCTCAAAGTTGTGAAGGGACTATGAGGCCGTCAAAACACCCAAAATGTAGAGTTACCATAAATTCTTACTTTGGAATTGGAAATGTTTCTAATCCATCAGATCAAGATGGAGCTACATCATCAACTCTTGCACCAAATATTAACGAAGAAGGAATTCACAATACCTCACAAGAATATCAAAATGATTTAATTGAGTCAAATGAGGATGAAAATGCCACAAAATATATTCCAAGGGATACCGAGGGTAGCCAAAATGAGTTAATTGGCATGGATGGAAATGTGGGCATCATAGAGATATTGTTGCAAGGAAGATGAAAAGAAAATCCAAATAAAAAATGGGGAGTGAGTGGGATATGACAAGGAACTTTCAGATTGATTGGGTGTCAAAGTACCATTCATTGAACAAGTGGATAATTCAAACAAAGATGAACCTCCAAAAAAATACAAGTGTAAGATTTATAGTTAGAAATATAAAAGAGACAAGAAGTTGCAACTAAAGCTTGACACTATGAAAAATCACTGGGAATTACCTCTTGTAAATATTTTATTGCATAATCTAAGTCTTGTGTACTTTCACTTTCATGCTCATGTAGGGTCACATCAAATTGACTTCCTTCTTGTTCTATGACCTCTTGTTTGATAGCAACACTTTTTCTTTTCTTACTTGTTCTTCTTGTACTATCGGAGGCTTCATTCATAGACCTTTCTTCTAAACATGTTTTGTTGGGGTCCTTTGGGCTTCCTAGAAGCACTTTTGCATAATAGTCAACTTCCTCCATAGTTACTTCATAATCTAACTCAAAAATCCATGCAAGTCTAGGCTCAATTACTTTTATGTAACAAAAATTAGTAGAGACAAGGAAATTGATGTCTCTGTACTATTTTTCAACCACACTCTTTGGTATTCTTATTCTTTTGTTCATCCTCATCTAAAACATTCCAAAGAATGCTACAAGAGAAGCTTCTTGAGCATCTGATCCACCAAGATTCATCATGAGATTTATTATCTGGTGTACTATTGGTTCTGTATTTGTCCATTCCACTTTTCCAATCATTGATATCTCCTTCATGAAGTATAAAAGTAATCAAACTATTAAAGTATTGTACCTAAATGTATTCTTTTTGTTCTTTTT